>BSQZ01000177.1:0-17500 GCA_033239005.1 Lamellibrachia satsuma | reverse complement strand
AAGAAGGAAACATACATCTGAGACTATTGGTGGTGCTAGACTCTACCAGACTTCAGGGATAAAGGAGAGCAACAACTATTACTGAGATTAGTTACTGTGCCGTCATATAACACCTACGTCCAATTATCCGGTCATCTCTCTGATGTAATATGTGCGGGTATATTAAATGTATGTGTCATTAATGGGAATTTGATAATGATCTAGGCTAATAATATCGATTTTATAACTAAGTCTATTCATCAAGGCCGTCGAAACCTGATTAGAAGTTGAAATATGATATCGTATCGCTGGATATCACATAGTCTTGCGAATTGCATACATTTCCGTTAGTGAGAGGGCGTACCGGAAACACGCTGGGTGGCTTAAACGCCATCCTCAACCGATTTAGCATATCTTGAATACAGTTCTTTTGTGTCAATATATATAGTGTGAGAATAGTTAAGTAATATCTACAGTAGACTTAATACAATTCATACTTTTGTTCAACTCATCGAGATAATAGGTTTCTGTCGTTAGATCTGATAAGGCTCAAAATAGTGAACATTTAAAACCGTCTACAATGCAGAGTCAATACCGATCTTTGGCGTGACTTCCATACTCTCGCTGACCACATGACACAGTTTTAATTTTCACTTCAATTGATGCCTGACAAAGCATCAAATACTACTTTGTCTGATGATTTCACATAAACTACATGCACAATTGCATAAACGAGTCATCATTGGTTACAACGGAGGTTTGATTCTTTGCAAAACAGACTAAAAATGAAACAGGAGAAAATCGATTTGAGGATTGACCTTTTAATATTGTTTAAATTTATAATCACTATTTTGCCTTTAAGAAATTGGCTGGCCCAATGTGCTGGCATACGTTTTTATACAAAATACAATCTGTCCGGGGAAATATTACTACTTGCCAAACACCATCTCATTCACAACACATTAAAACACACTTAAATACTGCTAAATGACTTACGTGCGAGCTAGGTTATATATTCATGATTATAACTACCAAAGAAAGAACAATTCTGGATAAGTCGTGTGCACGCAAACCCTTAACAGACTGGCATTATATTATGTTAATATATTCGTGATTGGGAAATAATCTTATAAGTATTAAAAGGTAGAGGTACGCACTTCACCCCCTGGTAGACTTGATCATTCCGACGCCATCACGACTTTCCTGAGCAGTTTTGAATCATATGTCACGGTCTCACCACATAGGTCTAACATTTCACGCTTATTTTAAATTTTTTTAGCAATGAAAAGTAAGATAAGATAAGATAGTTTTATTACCAAGTAGCAAGTAAAAGGAATTTGTAGTGTTGTGGCGTTAGCACAAACATACACTCATGTACCCAATAACACACGGAACTAAACATTACATATCACAATCGTAATACTAAAAACATATGAAAACAAACGAGAGTAATATAATAGGTTGCAATATTAAAAAATAAAAAATGAAACTTTAAAAGATAAAAGATAAAAAAAAAATAATAATAAATAAATAATTAAAAGCGCGACATTGCAACTACCTACCAGTGGCAAGACATATATGATGGCTCTCGGTTAAAAATCTCAGCGCTTGAGGATAGAATCTATTGTTGAATCGCGTCGTTTTAGTTGTTTATGCTACGGTAGCGTTTACCGGAGGGAAGGAGTTCAAAGAGATGGTTGGCTGGATGATATTCGTCTTGTACAATGCGCTTGGATTTGCGCAAACTGCGAGAAAGATAAAGAGATCTGATGGACGGCATATTTAACCCGATTAGTTTAGAGGCGTTCTTGACGACTGATTCAATTTGATTAATTTCATCTTGGCTGGCGCGACCAAACCAGACAGTAATAGAAAATGACAAGACACTTTCAATAACTGCGCGATAGAAACGTGTTAATATTGCTTGAGATAAGCCGAATCGTTTGAGGTGTCTAAGGAAGTACATGCGTTTTTGTGCTTTTTTAATGATGTCAATCGTGTTATTACACCAGGAAAGATCTTTTGAAATAGTCGAACCCAAACATTGTACAGAGTCGGCTTGTAAGACTTCAGTACCGTCAATGACAAGGGGGTGGATGGGTGTTTTCTTTTTTGCGAAAATCAATGATAATTTCCTTAGTTTGGGATATGTTTAGTACCAGGTTGTTGTTCTTACACCAGCCAACCAGTCTTTGAACTTCCTATATATACACATACTCGTTAGCATTGTTGACACAGCCAGTTACAGTGGTGTCATCCGAGAACTTAACCACGTGAACAGATTGGTAACCAGATACACAGTCGTTTGTAAAGAGAGTGAAAAGGAAAGGAAAAAGCACGCAGCCTTGTGGGGCACCAGTGTTAAGAATAACAGGTTTGGAGAGAGAGTTGTTGACCTTGACGTATTGAAACCTGTGAAGAAGAAAGTTGAGAGTCCAGTAACAGATGGCAGGATGCACATTCAGAGACACAAGTTTATCAAACAACTTCACAGGAATTATGGTGTTAAAGGCCGAGCTAAAGTCCACAAAAAGAATCCTCGCTTAAAAACTCGGTTGTTCCAGGTGATTCATAAGGCAACTGCATCGTCCACAGATCTGTTAGTTTGATAAGCAAACTGGTGAGGATCCAATAGACCGACCGTGGAAGATTTCAGATAAAGGAGCATAATATGTTCGAAAACTTTCATCGCAACTGAGATAAATGCCACTGGACGGTAATCGTTCATGCTAGATACTTTAGCCTTCTTGGGAATAGGTATAATCACAGAAGTTTTAAAACACATTGGAAATATGCACTGTTGTAAAGATGAATTGTAGATGTCAGCGAATACTGGAGCAAGCTGATCGGCACAATTCTTGAATGTATATGATGAGATGTTATCAGGAACGGAAGCCTTGCGCGTAATCAGTCGCTGGAACAATGTCCGCACGTCAGCAACGTTAACGGTGAAAGGCGGCGACAGCGGAGTGTCTGTGGGTAGGGGGCGCTGTTTCGGCGATGTGTTTAACTTGTCAAATCTGCTGTAGAAGTCGTTTAGTTGGTCGGGGAAGGACGGATCGGCGTTGTAAATGGCTGAAGCGCTTGGTTTATACTGTGTAATTTGACGTAACCCTTGCCATACAGATCTGGTGTTGTTGGAAGCAAATTGGTTTTCAAGTTTGCGTTTGTATTTGTATTTGGCCGAACTAACCGCCTTGCGCACTGCGTACTTGACTCTCCGAAATTCTTCCCTGTTTCCGCTAATGAACGCTGAGTTTTTCATGGCTAGCTTCTGTTTAATGTCCCTGGTAAACCATGGCTTGTCGTTGCCATATACTGTAACTAACTTACTCTCGTAGCAGGTTTCTTCACACCAGCTGATGCAGGCAGTAACTTTGTCAGTGTACGTGTCGAGGTCGTGGCAGGAATCTTTAAACATTTGCCAGTCCGTGCTCTCAAGGCAAGCTTTCAAAGCAATCGTTGAGTCGTCAGTCCGCTTTATCAATGTCTTGGTTATCGGTTTTATTGTTTTTAACTTCTGACGGTATGTAGGAATCAATACGACTGTAGCGTGATCTGACTCACCCAACGGAGCCCTTGAAGATGGTGTAGCAGTGGTCCAGAGTTTTTTTGTTACGAGTGGAGCAATTAACATGCTGTTTGTATCGGGGTAGAACTGTCTTCAGATTAGTGTGATTGAAGTCACCCAGGATGATGATGACACTATCAGGGTAGGTTGTTTCTGCTGCCAACACGCGGGTATTCAACTGGTTAATTGCACTGGTTACGTTCGCGTCGGGCGGAAGGTAAACACCCATTAAAACAACACTGGATAATTCCCTCGGCGAGTAGAACGGTTTGCAGTTAACTGTGTGTGATTTAAGTTCAGGAGAACAGTAAGAGGACACAATAGTTGAGTCATTGCACCACCGATGATTGACAAGGAAGCATATTCCACCAATCCTTTCTTTGCCCGACAGTTCGCTTGATCTGTCGGCTCTAAACAAAGTGTGGCCCGGTGGGGTAACGGCAGCGTCAGGTGTCAATGGGTCAAGTCATGTCTCAGTAAAGCACAAAATGGTAGAGTCCTTGAATTCACGTTTGAAAGACAATAGGTGGAACAGTTCGTCTGTTTTGTTCTTGAGGGAGCGCACGTTAGCGAGAACAATAGCAGGAAGTGGTGGTCTAGAACCGCGCCGACGAAATCTGCACAGTGCCCCGCCTCGTCTGCCCCGTTTGCGAGCGCAATGAAGCGTGGCGTGGTGGATTTCAGAAGTAGGTCGAGTAGAATTGATGACGGGAAAAACGTTCTCAGAGGCAAAGTTAGGTCGATAGTCCTTATGCATTGAATCCAGAATATTCAGCAAATGTTCACGCTCATACCTGTGCATGGTAGCTGTACTAGCCGCCAAAACAGCAAGTGAAATCACACATACAATCACGCATCGCCACAACGTGTCGCCATACACAGGCGCCATCTTTTCAGTATTAAACATATATTCCTTATTTTCCGAAAATGAGACACATAATCTATTTGTTTGTTCCGCAAGCATAGGCCTCAGTTATGTGTACCGGTAATAGCCGTCATGTACCGAATACTATGTGAAACACGGTAGGAGATTGGTCAACAACTGAGCAACTGAAGTTCCTATGCTGGGGCTTCCCGGACAACGGCCACTGTACTGGAATATGTTTGACGCCTATGTACCCTTCACGGGTTCACAGCTATGAACATGTTGTTTTGTGGTGCTTCAACTGGACTATCTTGTTTCATAGGATACCCTCTAGATACCTGGAGTTTGTATTTTTTATCTGGTTGTTATGTGAATTCTATCATAACTCCTTCGACTCTCGGTCTAATAATGGCTTTTGTGCGTCCCTGTTCATTATATCATACCTATCCATTCTGGTTAGTTGTTAATCTTACTATTACTATTATTACTATTATTATTGTGTTTTTTACCTATTACATTTTAAGAGGTGTTGTTGTTGCGGTTGTTGGGTGCGATGTAATGAAGATGGTGGTGGTAGTGACGATGGTTAGTTGGTGTTGTTGTTGTTGTTGTTGTTATCATTGTCGTTGTTGTTGCTGTATCAATCATGTTCACCTATTGTCGTTAGGCGCTGTTGTTTGCCTGCTGTCACGTAATAACGCTGACACTGGTGGTTTCAGCCGAGATCCATTGCAAGCTGGACAATTGTCTGCCCGTCTTAAGCATCACTTGCTCCATCTACAGCATGGTGGCCCTGGCTGAGGAACGCTACCGGTAGGTGGCGCACATATCATCTAAGATATACATTTTTCGGAGGAAGTGTAAAGATATGATGATTTCATCACATCATTGTAATACAAATATTTCAGAGCGAGACAGCAACACATACCTAAACATTAATTTGTTGCTAAAGTTTTCAATAGAATTTGAGGAAAAACATCCACCTTATGCACATGGGCTTGAAATTAATCAGATGAATTGATATATATATATATATATATATATATATATATATATATATATATATATATATATATATATATATATATATATATATATATATATATATATATATATATATATATATATGATTTCAAATGTCGCATGTCGATCATGTCGATCACAGGGTTATTCATAAATCTGGAAAAGTTAACTGTAAACTTAACTAGTTAACTCAACGTAACTAGTTAGCGTTCGAAATACAAATTAAATTAAATTAAGTTATTTGAAAATATACAATATTAACTTCATTTCACTAGTTATTCTAGTCCTAGTAGATTAATAGCAGCGTGTAAAATGTGAACGTAAACAAATATAGGGAGTTGCTTTGGGGTGAAACAAAAGAACGCGAGCGTCAGCATAGTCCTTGTTTCAGGGCAATCGTTTTGGGTCCTACGCATACCATGAACCGCAAGAGGGCGTTGGAGATCATTGGCGGAATATGGACATTGTCAGCTCTGGTGGCCACGCCGACATTTGTCGATTATTCCGTCCACCTCGAGCCAATTACGTCAACAAATGTCAGCAACACCACTGCGGTGACGTCACAGATGTTATGTAAGCCCAAGTCTGACGTGTTTAACATGACGAACGGTGGGTTTATCCTATGCGCATCGTACATGATACCCCAGGCACTCATCTTCAGTCGCTACTACCGTCTTGTCACGTTCATCAAACGGCAAGCACATCAGACGACAGGGGGTCTGACGTCATCATTCGTGTCGCACAATCGGAAGAGGATTATAAAGATGTTGGTCATCATCGCAGTTCTCTTCTCCTTTGCCTGGCTGCCCTACTTCGTCCTCCTTGTCGGTGCTGTAAGTTCCTGTTTGTCTGTTATTGTTTTTTTTGCTAGATATATTGTAGCGGATGATCTTTGTGTTATGACAAAAGTGAATAGTTTAAATACAACCACGCGGACAATGACAATTAGCGTTATCAATAGCTTGGTGCAAGTACACATCAACATTGGCACTTCATATAACATTATCAATAGCTTGGTGCAAGTACACATCAACAGTGGCATTCCATATAACGTTATCAATAGCTTGGTGCAAGTACACATCAACAGTGGCACTTCATATAACGTTATCAATAGTTTGGTGCAAGTACACATCAACAGTGGCACTCCATTCAACACTCAGTGTTGTTTCATTGGAACGGTTCACGCTGGTGTGTGTGTGTGTGTGTGTGTGTGTGTGTGTGTGTGTGTGTGTGCGTGCGCTTGCGTGTGTGTGTGTGTGTGTGTGTGTGCGCGTGCGTGTGTGTGTGTGCGTGTGTGTGTGCTTACATGCACGCATACATGCCATGCACGCGTGCAAGTGTTAATGAACGTTACTCATATCAATCGAAGACATATTTGTTTTGTTCCTGTAGAAACTGACCGGCCAGTCCAGCAGTGCAGAAGCGGCCAGTGGGTTCGTCTTGATTCAACTGACCCTGGCCGTCTTCAGCACATCCTACAACATCGTTATCTACCTCATCTATAACGCTGAGTTCCGCAAATCGTTTCTAAACATCTTCTGCTGCGTCCAGCCATCGACCGTGCATCCGTCTCTCCCGCTGAGCGTCCCACTGTCAATTAAAAACATACGACACTCCTCGTTCCGCGTTGATTGCACAGTCTCAACAGCGGTCGTAATAGTGTCACACAACGAACGTACAATAAATAACACTTTTGATTTAAGTAATATGGAGTACCAGCATATGCCGCGATATCGCAAAACGACTAAGGTCTGACTGTGGTCTCAGTAACTACCTCGACAGGGAAACACGTTCAACCTGTTTCTACCGCGTTGCATCAGTAATTGTCGTGTAAGATTGACGACATCAAAATGTAGTTCTACTGTGTCTCAATGATTGTCGTGTAAGTGTGACGTCAGCGTGACGATACTAACGTACGGTGTATCAGCAATTGACATAACAGTTCCGTTACATTTTACCTAGCAACCATATCAGGCCCGTCAAGCTATAAAAAATGGCCGTAAATGTAAAACTACCAGTCACTCCGCAGTGTTTCTCGATGAACCTATGGTTTAAAATATGCGGACGTTTGCCTGAAAGTTAACGAGAAACTGCTGGCAAATGTAATGCATAAGTTAGCATGCCTTGGTGTAAACAAATGTAATGCATAAGTTAGCATGCCTTGGTGTAAACAAATGTAATGCATAAGTTAGCATGCCTTGGTGTAAACAAATGTAATGCATAATTTAGCATGCGTTGGTGTAAACAAATGTAATGCATAAGTTAGCATGCCTTGGTGTAAACACATGTAATGCGTAAGTTAGCATGCCTTGGTGTAAACAAATGTAATGCATACGTTAGCATGCCTTGGTGTAAACAGATGTAATGCATAAGTTAGCATGCCTTGGTGTAAACAAATGTAATGCATAAGTTAGCATGCCTTGGGGTAAACAAATGTAATGCATAAGTTAGCATGCCTTGGTGTAAACAAATGTAATGCAAAAGTTAGCATGCCTTGGTGTAAACAAATGTAATGCATAAGTTAGCATGCCTTGGTGTAAACAAATGTGGTGTAAATAGTGATTGTGGGAATGTGAGTCGGTCCCTCGAAGGTTCTACTGTTAATCGCCAGATGGCGAACATTCGAATGTCGATCGCTGTTCCACCATATGTATGTGTGGTGTTATAGAAGTTATGATAATACGAATTTTAACCGTAGTGTACAAAAGTGTCGTAAATTAAGATTACTTATTGTGATGTATGTAAATGAATGAGTGGCCGACGTCATTAAATAAAATGAGCAATACAAGTTATTGAAACATTGGCGTATAGATCTATGCTAACGCCCAATAGTGTTCGTAGGTATTCAAACGTTAAAATAGCCGTGTTTTGATATCCAACGCTAGCTGTGACGTTTCTGTTTAATATCATTAACCATTATTATTGGTATTATGTATTGTTTGGCAAAACAATAATTATTTATATATTTGCGTACATGTCATGGACTCTCTCATTTAATCTACAGCATTACGTGACGTACTTCCGTTGAATCTGGCTCGCGTCTTCACAGTAATATTAGTATCATGTCACTAACATCAATTAAATTAGTTTATACGAGTTGTTTTAAATAGGATCCTATAACTTATCAAGAAATATGTTGGGCGTGTTATAATGTTTAAATTGTATAATAATGGTATTCATCTACTCAATTCATTTGTGAGACGTTTCATCGTTAAGCATTGGATGTATTACAATGTGTGTAGTTACCTGGCTGGATTAAATCGTTGAAATCGATGGATCTAATTATACACATAACAAAACACTCGACATCGACATTGTCATAGATATATCTAAACCAATTTGTTCTCACAAATCCTGGCGTTTTGCCGGAATTGTGGGGAAGTAGGGTTGAGGATTAACAGGCGCACCTGATCGTGTCAGGAGAACATTGGACAAAATAGCAAAAAGTAGTTCCTCCCTCCCTCCCTCCCTCCCTCCCTCCCTCCCTCCCATATTTGTTCATAAAGTTGTAATAGGTCTGCTGATAGCCCAGAAGGAGGACAAGGATATTCAGCTACCAAGCATAATTATATAGTAGATATATGCTGGCCACATCATGTTCAACGTAAAATAAGAAATGCCTATTCGCCGCATCCAAGGAGAACAAGAGCGCCTACATAGACATTCTAATTCCGCTTTCTTCTTGACAATATTTAAACGTATAGTCGATGACTGCCTCTGCCTTGGAACAATTATTTATTTCTTGCATACCAAACTGTCAACGAGTGCCCGGTCTAAACACAAGATATCAGTTTCAAGTAAAGTTAAACCCAATTCATTGCATCCCATTCCGTGAATTACGTTTTAACAATATAAAACAAGAAGATAATACGAATATCAAACATAGTAACTGCGGGGGGGCATTCTTGAATTGTAAGGCCTGACGTATTTCCCAGTAGGGACAGGGGGGTTTCTGGTTGCCCGGAACTGCTCTGCACTGCTCTAGGATCCATCATGAAAGATGAAATGCAAAATACAACATTTTCCATGTTGATCTTCTCGAAACAAATTATAGGACTTGACGAAAACACTACTGCTGAGGTCCGTGACAAGGTATATGCGCACAGTGTAGGCCGACTTTTAGCATCGGTTTTTGTTTGGGAAACATTACTGATCTGTAGCCATATCTGCCGCGCAGTGCCATGTTTTGACGAGCCACAAAAATCAACCAAATCTTGTTTGGGCCACAACAATAAGAGTGTCAAGATGGTAATATTATTTTAACACATTGTCACAATGACAATTTGGAGGCTGGACGAACAAAAGTAAGAACTAATGACGAGTTATGCATGATTACATTATGCATCCAAGAAACAACACGACACGCAGACATTACACGTTGCTCTTAACATAATCGAACACACGACAGTCGTTGTTTTTAATTTTTCAAAAAAGTCTTCATGGGTACGCCTCAACATCGATGCAACGGGTACACGGCGCATTACTGTCCACAAATGTTAGACAGCGGACTCTGAAGTGTTCTGTCGTTGAAAGTTCAATTTGCGCAGTTGTAACGCAGACAGTTGCATGACAGTTTCTGGAAGTCACGTGGCTACCTTGCAGTCAAAACAATCAATTTCCCGCTTCCTTAAACCTAACTTTATTTACGCATGTAACCCTAATACATTTTCGCCACCTTAATTCTAACCGATTCATGACCTGCCACCACTATAAACGTAATTAGTTATTCCACACGAGGGCGCCACCTCAACCGATTGATTTCGTATCCGCTAGGTGCCGTCATATGTTGTATACAAGACAAGAAGTGACAAGAAGTTTGTGAGTTGAAAGTTTGTAAGTTTGTTATTTGGAAGGTTGTGACATGAAATTTATGATTTGAAAACTTTGTAACATGAAAGTTTTAAGTTGAAAGTTTGTAAGTCGGAAGTTTGTAAGTTGGAATGCGTGTTGAAAATTTTTGAGTTAGAAGTTTGTAATTTGAAAGTTTGTAACATGAAAATGGGTGAGTTGAAAGTTTGTAAGTTGGAAATTTGTGAGTTGAAAAAACTTTATGTTTAGAAAGTTTGTAATTTGAAAAACTGTATCATTTCAAAACTTTGTGTTTTGAAAAAGTGCATTGCTACTTCATTACTTCGGTATCGAGTTCAGGGGAAGAAGCAATGAACGTTATCAAATCATCGGAATCAAATGCGCTCGCTGACTCTTTATCGCATGTGGTCGTCATGAAGGTCGACTGGTCGGTTCGTCTTCTTCGCTTTCATTCGCAGTCCGAGCGAGGTAGAGAGCTGTATTCAACATGTTGTTTGTCAAAACGATGGCGTGTCACGAATGACGATGAGCTCGTTGCTACCACAGCCTTCATGTACTAACCGGCAACTTTCCAAAACGTGTTCAGACGTGTTTGAAAACCACGTGATCATAGCTACAACGTGACAAATAAATACCAATCACAAGACGTGTAAAATAGTTTCAAATGATGAGACTACGTCACACCACATAAATCAACCAATCAAAGACGAAGACTAAAACAGTTGCTGATGTCATGACTTTGTAAAGTATATGCCAGTTTGATTTAATTAGTTTTTTAATAGCTAACGTTAGTAAGTCATTTGGAGGTATATTCGATGTATTAAGCCTAGATTGGCAACAGAAAAACAGGTTTCGAAAAGTTTATTATTAAACCACCCAAGTGGATATGAACAAAATCCATATGGTGCATAAGATTGATGGTACTGTCTATTCGCTTCCGTCTTCCCTTTAATCACTTCCCTTTAATCCTGACCAAGAGTTCAAACGTTTAACTACGTCATTGTCCTGCGGATGAGACGGTGGGTGGATTTAACAAGTTGACCAATACTAAAGCGTATTTGGTAATTAAGTAATCACAGCGCCTCTAGTGACGGCGTCTGATTTAGGAAAACTGGGAGTATAAATACCCCGGAGGAGCGTTTACAAGGGGTATTTATACTTGTTAGTGTATTGGTGCAAATTATTAAATCAGTTGCAGGCGAAACACTAGCGTAGAAATGTTGAACGCGTGTGTCAAAATTGCTGCTTTCGTGTGACAAATGCCAAAGAATGACGAAAGTTGAGTGGATGAAGGTGTTTTCGCGAGCACTTTCCTTTTCCGTGAGCAGATGTTCACACCTATGACGTTAGAGACTGTCAACAATGGGGATCGATGCCATGCGTCGAGTAAAAAATAACAACAAAATATGATCACTGGTATTTCTAAATAACCAAAATGCGTTATGAACAGAAAGTATCACTTTATTCAAATGTACGTGCATACGTGCATATAACAAACAAAATGGAAAAACAACGTTTACAAGCTAATGTTAACCATAGACTATGGTAAAACATAGATGGTACACAACCCGTTGGAAACGTTTAGCCTAGAACTACGTATGCACTTAACGGGATGATATGACGTCACGAAATATGGCGGACGTTCAAATTCAATACACACGCTATCGGAGTGAATCTACAGAGATCATATTGTCAGAATAAAATATGCACAGTAACATTCCGGTATTTTCCACTATTGATAATAATGCGGGATTTAGTTGCAATGCTAGTTTACACGAAAATGCAAGTTGTAGACTTACAACCGCGGTCGTGTCCGGTTGTCATAATCATGACGTAGATCATTCTCCAAACAGAGGCCCGCTTCCTGTCCCAAGCTCTTCCGCTTTATGGAGTTGGAAGGAGCTTGTGAACGGAAGCGAGCCACTCTTTGGGGAGTGGGCGTAGATGTGGTTGTTGTCACGCCCGGGAGGGGTGATTCAATACATTGCCGGTCAAAAGATACCCTTTTCAAGTTGATCAGATTGAAATATACATTCCATAACGTATAAAAATATGTATTGTTCCACAATATTTATTAATTCACTAACATATTTGAAGCACAGATCAATGCTGTCTCTCAGTGTCAAACCTTTATCGTAAAAACGCTTTTTAAGGTGTCAGAATATAGGTCCTTATTAACCCAACAAGTATTGCTTGTGATTTGATAACCTAAATGAGTTGCGTGCGTTAAAGTGTGTTGGACACACAAACCATATATTTGCAAAATTTGACTGCCCACTCCCCTCTGTCGCGCTATCTTCTGTACATAATTGGAAAACCCATTATCTCATAGACTAGTCCATAAACGCCGAACGGTGCTGACTATGGGGGTAAAATGATACAAACGAATTGCATGGTTAACAATTCTGAGGAACATCCATTGTTAGCATCAATACAACAAGGTGCGTCGCGCTTCGGTGACCATATGTAAGATATGTTCTCTTAGACTGGCTCGTGCGCGCTCTCAGACGGCCAACCGCATTAGGAGAAATTGACTAATCAACCAATAACTATTATGATGATTAACATTCTTCTGTAAAATGTAATTCTGATGTAAGCTTGAATAAATGAGATTAGCATAATGCAAATGTGGTAAGTTTTCGTTGCATTGTTTCGCTTTAATGCGCAGTAGAACGTTAGGTGCGCGACGTTAGGTGCGCGACCAGCATTGCCTGTACGAACGACGCACGCTACATGCTAGCGAACGTAAAGCGAGCAAGAACTCTCGATCGTATTTAGTAACCAACTCAATTTTGTCTCCGTTATTACTGATCACAAATATCTACTGAAATAAGTTTTTTTTAAATCGTCCCAACATTTCCCGCTGATTGTGTACGCCCGAACACCCCTTTTTGAAACCCTGTGGACGGGCCTGCTTTTCTAATATCTATAATATGTATGTAGCATAGTTTTAGTTGCGCAAAAACATGGACATTCGTAGTGTTTACCGTTCATCTTGTCCAAAATTCGAAGAATGACGTCACGCTTTGTTTCATGTATACGTGTACATATTAAAGTAAAAATGGTGACATCATTTTATCAACACAAGTTTTCATCGTCTTCCGAATAAGACATTAATTGTTGTATTTCACAATGATAAATGTATTACCTATAATATATTTAAAGAAGTACTCGAGTTTGTACCATACTTAGCATTGTTACCGGAGAGATTAAGAATTGTTTTTATTCCATTTAGGCGGGGTAACACAAAACTGACTATTGAAACAGGCAGATGGGTCAATATTGATAGAAACGAAAGGTATAGTACTTTGTGTAATAGGAATGAGATTAAGGTAAGACTTTCATCTATTGTTTCAATGTGACATTTTAAGAGACCAAATAAATAGATTTATGGCTACATATTTTATAAATCACCCTAATTCTTTCACGTTCTCTGTGTTGTTTAATATTCATAGTTTAAATAAACTAATAAGAATGTGTAAATTGATAAAAACGATAATTGGTAAGTTTAATTAAAGTTAACATTTCTTATTATTTTTAAATAATTTGAGCACTTACTATACTCTGGTTATTTTATATTTATCTCATACACCATTGTGTATTATTAGAGAACAAAACATGACTTCGCATGACTTCACTTGACTTGACATTAACCTTATCAATTTGAGGACTGATATGTAGGGTGGTGGTGCGCTGCGGAGAAAGTAAAATACGCATATTTCACTGTAGGACTGGGAGAACGGCCAGTCGAGACATACATGACTCTAATGTGAGGGCCACCTGCACCATCCCTGTGGAAAGATAGTTAGAGTTCAGTATTGTTATGGTAATAAATGACATCATGCATCAATCGTTTTTAGTACCGGTTTGAATATAGCTAAAGCTCTATGTACGGTAGGGCAGGGTAATATGTCCCGCTTATGTAAGATATGTCTTATGTCTGCTGCGGAATTGATTTATTGTGGGTATATGGAATAGGATGCTTTTGAAGGGCATATATATATATATATATATATATATATATATATATATATATATATATATATATATATATATATATATATATATATATATATATATATATATATATATATATATATATATATATATATATATATATATATATATATATATATATATATATATATATATATATATACACATATATATATATATATATATATATATATATATATATATATATATATATATATATATATATATATATATATCTTTACAATGGAATGCAGCTTGAGACGATTGAATGGCTCTCTAGTTTGTATGCCCAAAAACAGTTGCCACTGGAAATTCCATAAACATTTACTGACACAAAGATTCAATATATGCCTAGTAATGTGTATTATGAAGATAAGGTAATTTGGAAGTGGGGATGGGGGTACAAATCAAAGTGAATTGGAGCCAAATTGAAGTACTGTTGGCCCTGCTTGTAGTGTTTATATTTGAAATGTTCTCTTCCGAGGAACAAGCACATGATCGAGTGTGCCACCTAGCGTTGTCTCGACAACTAATTATGACTTGATAACAAATCCGGCCAAAATAAAGGGGATGTCCTTGATGTGCCTATGCGTGCTCAGACACGAGCTGTCCGCGTGGCAGGCCAACATTCTACAGCTTCTGCCATTCAATTTTACCAGATTATTTTATCGTTTGGGTGTATATTCATGTCAATCTTGGCCTACATGTGGCGCAACCCATCCTATATAAAACGGCGAGTTTGTAGATACGATGAAAAAAAGAGAAAACGGCGAGTTTGTAGATTCGCGGACAACAATTAGAAAATGCGAATTTGTAGATTTGCCGAAAAATCGATAAAACGACGAGTCTTGCCGACAATGTCATGTTATGGGCTTCATGGAATTATCTACGATTTCGACTCATTCGCAGCAGTTTAGCGCGCGCGTGCGTGCGTGCGCGCGTGCGTGCGTGCGTGCGTGCGTGCGTGTGTGTGTGTATGTATGTGTGCGTGTGCGTGTGCGTATGCGTATGCGTGTGTGTGACACCGACCAATTAAGCCTCGGGTTTGAGGTCTACCTGCATAAAATTCGCATGCATGATTATAGCATTTTTAATAAAAATGACACGATGTGGACAAAGACTTGACGTGGACTTGTGTCCTAATGACGTAGGACTCGACTCATTGGTATGGACGAAGACATGAAACTTAAATTGGACTTGGGTGCTGACGATATTAACTTGGATTCAGACTAAGAAAATATTTCCAACAGCTCTCTCATCAATACAATCTCTGGTCAGTGTTTGTTAACAGTTTACTGCTGGGTATGCAGCATTGTATCAGTAATTTAGTAGATTAGTACGTTTTACAGTATACCAACTGAGCCCGGAGTTGTGCAATAGGCTACTAAGTACAATGTTGGTCCTTGTGCCCTTACAAGGCTTTTAAATCCTGTTAAGTTTGTGGATGTGCACTATTGTTCAGTTACAAGGTTTTATATTAATACAATTTAGCCCGAAGTTGTGGTGCAATAGGCTACTAATGAACCATTTAGGCCCTTATGCCCTAAATAGGGAAACAAATTGTTTCATGTTTGTTTGTTTGTTTGTTTGTTTGATACATAGAAACATTAATTGCAATTGTTTTGTAAAAAAATACAGTATTTTTATTTTAACATATAAACTATATATCTTACCTTCTCAAAACGTTCAACTTTTCTATTACCCTCAGCCCCTCAAGTGGTTCAGCGTACGTCCACAATACGCATACGGCGCTAGATAAACTGACAAATCGACGCTTCAACAAGTCGATCTGTCAATGGTACCGCGGTACATCTTGGCTCAGGAGGATGACTACGTCACATCGATCTATTTCATCTTTAACATTTCTAGAACCATGATATGTTGTGACACGAAACAAGAAAACATAGAATGGATGCGAGGAAAGAACAAGGCAAAATGTGCACTTTCTTCAGCGTTATTATCTCGGTATTTATCTCTTCAGTGTTGTCCCGGTTGAGGATAAACTTGCCCCGTAAGTAGCAGATGTACAAAAACTGTCGAATAAATCTTATAGATTCACTAAGAGAACCTACAAATATAAGTCAATCGTATAGATAGACTAAGATAACCTACAAATATAAGTCAATCGTATAGATTCACTAAGATAACCTATAAATATAAGTCAATCGTATAGATTCACTAAGAGAACCTATAAATATAAGTCAATCGTATACAACCAGATCAGATATAGTGGATCACTTCCGAGCAGAACAATTTTATTTTTATTTCATAAATCGACTAATTCACTTCAAGGACCCTCCTCAATCACATTTAGAGGTCCCTCTTGAATTACACTTTAAGGTCCTTCATCAATTACACTTAAAAATCCCTCCTCAATTACAATTAAACGTCCTTCATCAATTGCACTTAAAAGTCCCTCCTCAATTACTCTGTAAAGGTCCCTCCTCTTTTACACTTAAAGATCCCTCCTCAATTACACTGAATTGAGGATTACCAATATAATTTGTAATTGTAATTTTATGCTGGAATGTCACCCATGCATTAATTTGTTCTGTGGAAGAAACCTGGAAAGGTGGTCGTGTCTTCGTCCACAAAAACTTACTTGAAATATTCTGCCAGAACATTTACTGCCTCCATGTCATTTTCTGTTAAAACACCATCGTTTTTTCAAGTTGGCATGCTATCACCTTTACCTTGTGCTTGGATATCAATTAAACATGTAACTTCTTTGGTTCTTTCTTGAAATTGTTGAATCGTTTCTCTCGGTCAGTCTTCTGTGTTTGTATTATTTTAGCGTTGGTCTTGTGCTTGGTGTAGGCTTTATAAACGCTGTCCTTTCATTTTCTCATGCAGCCTTTGAACAACTCGTACTTCCTCTTTGCTGTTCTTAACATTGTCCCCGGTTCCTGTGAGACATTATTTTGAAATAGTATTATTCAACTCCTTCTATTTTGTGCACACACTGTTTCACTTGACCTTTTCTTTCCAGTCAACTTTGGTCAGCGATTTGTTGATCGCAGCATAGTTGCCTTTAGGGTAGTTTCTGGACCCGCTCTGCCCTTCGTTGATTAGTGCATTTACGTAACATATGAAAGACCACAGTAGGGATTTACGACCTCTACATCCTAGAGGTGGTAAATACGTAACAATGTCAACCCATTTGAGAACACCAGGTCTAGTGTGGAGGGCTGCTGGCCTGGTCTCTGCTTAGATGATCTGGTGATGTGCTGCAACAGGTAAGCATCCTGTGGCTGCTC
>BSQZ01000176.1:152500-259417 GCA_033239005.1 Lamellibrachia satsuma | reverse complement strand
GCCTGGCCTGGCCTGGCCTGGCCTGGCCTGGCCTGGCCTGGCCTGGCCTGGCCTGGCCTGGCCTGGCCTGGCCTGGCCTGGCCTGGCCTGGCCTGGCCTGGCCTGGCCTGGCCTGGCCTGGCCTGGCCTGGCCTGGCCTGGCCTGGCCTGGCCTGGCCTGGCCTGGCCTGGCCTGGCCTGGCCTGGCCTGGCCTGGCCTGGCCTGGCCTGGCCTGGCCTGGCCTGGCCTGGCCTGGCCTGGCCTGGCCTGGCCTGGCCTGGCCTGGCCTGGCCTGGCCTGGCCTGGCCTGGCCTGGCCTGGCCTGGCCTGGCCTGGCCTGGCCTGGCCTGGCCTGGCCTGGCCTGGCCTGGCCTGGCCTGGCCTGGCCTGGCCTGGCCTGGCCTGGCCTGGCCTGGCCTGGCCTGGCCTGGCCTGGCCTGGCCTGGCCTGGCCTGGCCTGGCCTGGCCTGGCCTGGCCTGGCCTGGCCTGGCCTGGCCTGGCCTGGCCTGGCCTGGCCTGGCCTGGCCTGGCCTGGCCTGGCCTGGCCTGGCCTGGCCTGGCCTGGCCTGGCCTGGCCTGGCCTGGCCTGGCCTGGCCTGGCCTGGCCTGGCCTGGCCTGGCCTGGCCTGGCCTGGCCTGGCCTGGCCTGGCCTGGCCTGGCTGGCCTGGCCTGGCCTGGCCTGGCCTGGCCTGGCCTGGCCTGGCCTGGCCTGGCCTGGCCTGGCCTGGCCTGGCCTGGCCTGGCCTGGCCTGGCCTGGCCTGGCCTGGCCTGGCCTGGCCTGGCCTGGCCTGGCCTGGCCTGGCCTGGCCTGGCCTGGCCTGGCCTGGCCTGGCCTGGCCTGGCCTGGCCTGGCCTGGCCTGGCCTGGCCTGGCCTGGCCTGGCCTGGCCTGGCCTGGCCTGGCCTGGCCTGGCCTGGCCTGGCCTGGCCTGGCCTGGCCTGGCCTGGCCTGGCCTGGCCTGGCCTGGCCTGGCCTGGCCTGGCCTGGCCTGGCCTGGCCTGGCCTGGCCTGGCCTGGCCTGGCCTGGCCTGGCCTGGCCTGGCCTGGCCTGGCCTGGCCTGGCCTGGCCTGGCCTGGCCTGGCCTGGCCTGGCCTGGCCTGGCCTGGCCTGGCCTGGCCTGGCCTGGCCTGGCCTGGCCTGGGCCTGGCCTGGCCTGGCCTGGCCTGGCCTGGCCTGGCCTGGCCTGGCCTGGCCTGGCCTGGCCTGGCCTGGCCTGGCCTGGCCTGGCCTGGCCTGGCTGGCCTGGCCTGGCCTGGCCTGGCCTGGCCTGGCCTGGCCTGGCCTGGCCTGGCCTGGCCTGGCCTGGCCTGGCCTGGCCTGGCCTGGCCTGGCCTGGCCTGGCCTGGCCTGGCCTGGCCTGGCCTGGCCTGGCCTGGCCTGGCCTGGCCTGGCCTGGCCTGGCCTGGCCTGGCCTGGCCTGGCCTGGCCTGGCCTGGCCTGGCCTGGCCTGGCCTGGCCTGGCCTGGCCTGGCCTGGCCTGGCCTGGCCTGGCCTGGCCTGGCCTGGCCTGGCCTGGCCTGGCCTGGCCTGGCCTGGCCTGGCCTGGCCTGGCCTGGCCTGGCCTGGCCTGGCCTGGCCTGGCCTGGCCTGGCCTGGCCTGGCCTGGCCTGGCCTGGCCTGGCCTGGCCTGGCCTGGCCTGGCCTGGCCTGGCCTGGCCTGGCCTGGCCTGGCCTGGCCTGGCCTGGCCTGGCCTGGCCTGGCCTGGCCTGGCCTGGCCTGGCCTGGCCTGGCCTGGCCTGGCTGGCCTGGCCTGGCCTGGCCTGGCCTGGCCTGGCCTGGCCTGGCCTGGCCTGGCCTGGCCTGGCCTGGCCTGGCCTGGCCTGGCCTGGCCTGGCCTGGCCTGGCCTGGCCTGGCCTGGCCTGGCCTGGCCTGGCCTGGCCTGGCCTGGCCTGGCCTGGCCTGGCCTGGCCTGGCCTGGCCTGGCCTGGCCTGGCCTGGCCTGGCCTGGCCTGGCCTGGCCTGGCCTGGCCTGGCCTGGCCTGGCCTGGCCTGGCCTGGCCTGGCCTGGCCTGGCCTGGCCTGGCCTGGCCTGGCCTGGCCTGGCCTGGCCTGGCCTGGCCTGGCCTGGCCTGGCCTGGCCTGGCCTGGCCTGGCCTGGCCTGGCCTGGCCTGGCCTGGCCTGGCCTGGCCTGGCCTGGCCTGGCCTGGCCTGGCCTGGCCTGGCCTGGCCTGGCCTGGCCTGGCCTGGCCTGGCCTGGCCTGGCCTGGCCTGGCCTGGCCTGGCCTGGCCTGGCCTGGCCTGGCCTGGCCTGGCCTGGCCTGGCCTGGCCTGGCCTGGCCTGGCCTGGCCTGGCCTGGCCTGGCCTGGCCTGGCCTGGCCTGGCCTGGCCTGGCCTGGCCTGGCCTGGCCTGGCCTGGCCTGGCCTGGCCTGGCCTGGCCTGGCCTGGCCTGGCCTGGCCTGGCCTGGCCTGGCCTGGCTGGCCTGGCCTGGCCTGGCCTGGCCTGGCCTGGCCTGGCCTGGCCTGGCCTGGCCTGGCCTGGCCTGGCCTGGCCTGGCCTGGCCTGGCCTGGCCTGGCCTGGCCTGGCCTGGCCTGGCCTGGCCTGGCCTGGCCTGGCCTGGCCTGGCCTGGCCTGGCCTGGCCTGGCCTGGCCTGGCCTGGCCTGGCCTGGCCCTGGCCTGGCCTGGCCTGGCCTGGCCTGGCCTGGCCTGGCCTGGCCTGGCCTGGCCTGGCCTGGCCTGGCCTGGCCTGGCCTGGCCTGGCCTGGCCTGGCCTGGCCTGGCCTGGCCTGGCCTGGCCTGGCCTGGCCTGGCCTGGCCTGGCCTGGCCTGGCCTGGCCTGGCCTGGCCTGGCCTGGCCTGGCCTGGCCTGGCCTGGCCTGGCCTGGCCTGGCCTGGCCTGGCCTGGCCTGGCCTGGCCTGGCCTGGCCTGGCCTGGCCTGGCCTGGCCTGGCCTGGCCTGGCCTGGCCTGGCCTGGCCTGGCCTGGCCTGGCCTGGCCTGGCCTGGCCTGGCCTGGCCTGGCCTGGCCTGGCCTGGCCTGGCCTGGCCTGGCCTGGCCTGGCCTGGCCTGGCCTGGCCTGGCCTGGCCTGGCCTGGCCTGGCCTGGCCTGGCCTGGCCTGGCCTGGCCTGGCCTGGCCTGGCCCTGGCCTGGCCTGGCCTGGCCTGGCCTGGCCTGGCCTGGCCTGGCCTGGCCTGGCCTGGCCTGGCCTGGCCTGGCCTGGCCTGGCCTGGCCTGGCCTGGCCTGGCCTGGCCTGGCCTGGCCTGGCCTGGCCTGGCCTGGCCTGGCCTGGCCTGGCCTGGCCTGGCCTGGCCTGGCCTGGCCTGGCCTGGCCTGGCCTGGCCTGGCCTGGCCTGGCCTGGCCTGGCCTGGCCTGGCCTGGCCTGGCCTGGCCTGGCCTGGCCTGGCCTGGCCTGGCCTGGCCTGGCCTGGCCTGGCCTGGCCTGGCCTGGCCTGGCCTGGCCTGGCCTGGCCTGGCCTGGCCTGGCCTGGCCTGGCCTGGCCTGGCCTGGCCTGGCCTGGCCTGGCCTGGCCTCAAGCCTGGCCTGGCCTGGCCTGGCCTGGCCTGGCCTGGCCTGGCCTGGCCTGGCCTGGCCTGGCCTGGCCTGGCCTGGCCTGGCCTGGCCTGGCCTGGCCTGGCCTGGCCTGGCCTGGCCTGGCCTGGCCTGGCCTGGCCTGGCCTGGCCTGGCCTGGCCTGGCCTGGCCTGGCCTGGCCTGGCCTGGCCTGGCCTGGCCTGGCCTGGCCTGGCCTGGCCTGGCCTGGCCTGGCCTGGCCTGGCCTGGCCTGGCCTGGCCTGGCCTGGCCTGGCCTGGCCTGGCCTGGCCTGGCCTGGCCTGGCCTGGCCTGGCCTGGCCTGGCCTGGCCTGGCCTGGCCTGGCCTGGCCTGGCCTGGCCTGGCCTGGCCTGGCCTGGCCTGGCCTGGCCTGGCCTGGCCTGGCCTGGCCTGGCCTGGCCTGGCCTGGCCTGGCCTGGCCTGGCCTGGCCTGGCCTGGCCTGGCCTGGCCTGGCCTGGCCTGGCCTGGCCTGGCCTGGCCTGGCCTGGCCTGGCCTGGCCTGGCCTGGCCTGGCCTGGCCTGGCCTGGCCTGGCCTGGCCTGGCCTGGCCTGGCCTGGCCTGGCCTGGCCTGGCCTGGCCTGGCCTGGCCTGGCCTGGCCTGGCCTGGCCTGGCCTGGCCTGGCCTGGCCTGGCCTGGCCTGGCCTGGCCTGGCCTGGCCTGGCCTGGCCTGGCCTGGCCTGGCCTGGCCTGGCCTGGCCTGGCCTGGCCTGGCCTGGCCTGGCCTGGCCTGGCCTGGCCTGGCCTGGCCTGGCCTGGCCTGGCCTGGCCTGGCCTGGCCTGGCCTGGCCTGGCCTGGCCTGGCCTGGCCTGGCCTGGCCTGGCCTGGCCTGGCCTGGCCTGGCCTGGCCCTGGCCTGGCCTGGCCTGGCCTGGCCTGGCCTGGCCTGGCCTGGCCTGGCCTGGCCTGGCCTGGCCTGGCCTGGCCTGGCCTGGCCTGGCCTGGCCTGGCCTGGCCTGGCCTGGCCTGGCCTGGCCTGGCCTGGCCTGGCCTGGCCTGGCCTGGCCTGGCCTGGCCTGGCCTGGCCTGGCCTGGCCTGGCCTGGCCTGGCCTGGCCTGGCCTGGCCTGGCCTGGCCTGGCCTGGCCTGGCCTGGCCTGGCCTGGCCTGGCCTGGCCCTGGCCTGGCCTGGCCTGGCCTGGCCTGGCCTGGCCTGGCCTGGCCTGGCCTGGCCTGGCCTGGCCTGGCCTGGCCTGGCCTGGCCTGGCCTGGCCTGGCCTGGCCTGGCCTGGCCTGGCCTGGCCTGGCCTGGCCTGGCCTGGCCTGGCCTGGCCTGGCCTGGCCTGGCCTGGCCTGGCCTGGCCTGGCCTGGCCTGGCCTGGCCTGGCCTGGCCTGGCCTGGCCTGGCCTGGCCTGGCCTGGCCTGGCCTGGCCTGGCCTGGCCTGGCCTGGCCTGGCCTGGCCTGGCCTGGCCTGGCCTGGCCTGGCCTGGCCTGGCCTGGCCTGGCCTGGCCTGGCCTGGCCTGGCCTGGCCTGGCCTGGCCTGGCCTGGCCTGGCCTGGCGATCGCATTTTTGCCACAGGAGATTAAATAAATAATGTTTTCCGTTGAACAATTATTAGTCTTAATCTCCATATTCCTCCCATCCGTCCTCGGAGCCTCAAACGTGATAAAGTGCTTACAAGTTTGGCATTTATTACCTTCACACTTGGTGGCCCCCTCCCTCCTGTTCCTGTTTGAAATATTCCGAATGGTTTTTATCTTGACACTTCTAAGGAATCTCCTACTGTAACCCCTCTTTGCTAAACTGTCAAATAAGATTTTCGTCGCTTTATCAAAATCTGTCACATTGTTGCATATTCTGTGAAATCTGAGAATTTGTGATTTCAAAATTCCTGTGAATGTGTGTTTCGGGTGAAATGATTTCCTGTGTAACAGTTGATGCGTATCCGTGGTTTTGAAGTAAACCTTGCTATCCAATTTATTTATTTGGGAGAATCTGTTTCCCTTGAAAATCGTTGTATCTAGAAAGTTAATTTCCTCGTAACTGGTCTCCGCCGTTACTTTTATACAATTCTGGTGTGAATTTAAAATATTCCAAAACGTTTTGAATTCCGCTTCTCCGTGAGTCCAAATACCGAAAATGTCATCTAGATACCTTAAGTACACTAGTGGTTTCTTAGGGCATTTATATAGCGCTTGGCGTTCCCACTCTGCCATAAAAATATTTGCGTAATTAGGTGCGTATTTCTGTCCCATAGCTGTTCCCCATATCTGTTTATAAAACTTTCCTTGAAATTGGAACGCGTTATTATTCAGAGAGATCCCTAATAGTTCTAATATTTCCGCATCTGGCCTGTTGTAATTAGTGCTGCGTTTAAACGCCTGTTTGACCGCTTCTAGTCCGGAAGTGTTATCGATATTAGTATATAAACTTTCCACGTCCATTGAAAATAACATTGCATTATCTGGGATTGTGAGTTTAGTCACCTTTTCAATAAAGTCCGTTGTGTCCTTAACATACGAATTATGTGACGTAGCCAGGGGTCCTAAGAACTCGTCGATGTACTCCGCTACTCTATATGACTCCGATCCACAATCCGATACTATTGGTCTGCCTGGGGGCATCTTGTCCTTTTGGGGCCATTTATCCCTAGTTTTATGGATTTTCGGTAATAGATATAATTGTCTGTTTCTGGGTGTCTCAGGGGGGTCTAAATAGAGCAATTGTTTCCCCGAAATATAACCCATGCGTTTTATTCTATTTAGGACTGCTGAGATCTTCCTTGCCGCTATTGGGGCTATGGATTCCGCTAGTGGGGTATAATGTCGGCTGTTTGCTAATTGTCGTTCTGCCTCCTGTACATAATTGTCTAAGGACATGACTACTACCGCTGATCCTTTGTCTGCTGGTTTTATTATAATCTCTTTGTTCTCTTTGAGGGTTCGTATGGATTCTAATTGTTTCCTAGTCATGTTTGGGGTATGATTCACTAGACGTGTTGTTGACATAACTTGGTCCTGTAAGTGTTCTAACTCCCTAACTATTTCCTCGTTTTTAAGGGGGGGCTCCCATGTTGACTTGTTTGTGAATTTTTCTATCTCCCTCGAGTTTTTAGTTCCCCGGAAAAAATATCTAAGGTGCATTTGCCTGGAAAATCCGTTTACCGCTTTTTGAATAGCCATCCCGTCTATATTTACCGGTGTGGGTATAAACTGCAGTCCCAATTCCAATATCTCCCTCTGCCTATCACTTAGTTCAACGTGGCTCAAATTTACGACCGTTTTTGGTTCAAGGGTATTTTCTAACGGTGCTCTGGTATGACTGCCATGAGCCGTTATTAGTTTAAATGACACAACCAGTGATTTAAAAGAGAATCCGCTGTGTCAGCCGTCCAATGAATATCCCCCGGTATAGTTCTGAACAGTTTTTGGTCTAACTCCGGGATTATACTTATGTTTCTCAGTCTTCCCAGGCTGTCATTAATTGCCTTTATGTTACTTTTTTGGCTTTTACTGAGATGCGCCGGACAATTTATGCGTGGAATGGCTATTCGTGATCTAGGGAACTGTTTGTTGGCTTTCTGTGCCAGTTTCCTCATCGCAGGGATTGTTGTTGACCCAGGACTATTGTTACTATCGTTGATCCCTACAGATAAAATTACCAACTCCGGATAATTTTCCACTTGAGGACCTATCATTTTGTTAAGTACTGTGTTTATGTGGCCGATTTGTGCCCCTGGGAAGCTTTCCGTTTGTATTTGTGTTCTTGGCCCTTTGTTTATTCTGCCAATGTTTGAGTCCCCTATAATTAATATTCCTTTGTCCGTTCCTTCCAGGAACCATTCTGTTGCTTTGTGTATAGATTTTTTGTGACGTATTTTATCCACTAGGAACATAGGGATTGATGGCAATGATTCTGTTACCGGCTGTTCCGTTATCCCGTCGTCAGTGTGTTGTTCCGTGTCTGTGCTATTGTCCCAATCCGTCATTGATGTCCCTGGAGTGATAATCAGCGATGTCGCTACAGTCCCTGTTGGGGTTGAATGGATCCTCTCCATCTCTGTAGATGAGTCCATCTCGGTGCTACTGTCTTCTAATCCTTTTTCCAGCGTTTTGTATTGTTTGTAGGTCTGTCCCCTGCGTCTAGTCTCCGTTGGCTGTCTCCGTATTCGGGGTGGCGCAGAATAAGCTCTTAGTATGGGGATGGCATGTCGTCCCGCCGGTGGGGATGCTACTACTGTAGAGTACAGTCTTTGTTGTCTAATCGGTCGTTCCGGATCACTGGAGCTCTCTTTGTTTTCCGTTCCGTGGGCGCGTGGCGGTGTGGTCTCGTGACTGGCCCCCTGTGCCCTGTTGCCGCTTTGGGAATTCCCCTTATCTGGTGTTTTGTCTCGTCGCTGGATGTCTGTGTTGTGACTGCTGTCAGATGTTGTGTCATGTGTCTCCGACTGTGCGTCTGATTCTGTCGTGTTTGTTATGTTGGCTGGCTGGTTTCTCCTGTCCCGTACGGTTCCTGTTCGTCCAGTGTTCGTGGGGGTCCTTTCTTCTACTGTCTTGTCCACCGACGTGTCTTTGGTATTGGCCGTCTGGATCGAGTCTTCATCTGCCCTATGCTCCCAGGAATCACAATCGCGTAGTGGCGCAACAAGTCATGTACAAACACATATTATCCCAACGCCAAAGGACGACTATCCCCCTCTAATACGTCCCTTCATAGGGTGGCCAGTTTAGGATATGTATTCTAATTGAGTCGCTTAACAAAACTAATTGATTATGCATTGAACAAAACTGTATTAGACGTTAGACAGAGGGATACGTGTTAATAATTATTTTACAACTACATGATAGTTTCTTGGACATTGCCACACGTCACGGCCGTCACTCTGGTATACATTGCCACGTGTCACGGCCGTCACTCCGGTATACATTGCCACGTGCCACGGCCGTCTCTCCGGTATACATTGCCACACGTCACGGCCGTCACTCCGGTATACATTGCCACGTGTCACGGCCGTCACTCTGGTATACATTGCCACGTGTCACGGCCGTCACTCCGGTATACATTGCCACGTGTCACGGCCGTCACTCCGGTATACATTGCCACGTGTCACGGCCGTCACTCCGGTATACATTGCCACGCGTCACGGCCGTCACTCCGGTATACATTGCCACACGTCACGGCCGTCACTCCGGTATACATTGCCACGCGTCACGGCCGTCACTCTGGTATACATTGCCACGTGTCACGGCCGTCACTCCGGTATACACTCAATCGCGCATTTTTTTGTTGCAAACCTCGATGTTCGTTAAAAAAGTGCTGTATCTTATATTCCCAAATCGCGGATTTAGGAAGCGCAACCGACGTCCTTTGAAATGTCAATGATATTGGATGTAGCTATTGGAAGGCTGCCGTTATACAGAGCTATTGAGTGTAAAGATGTTATCACGGTTCGGTAGTTTTCTTGAGAAATCATGATAACTTTGATTCTTTCAATGGAACTAGCCAACTGTGGCGCACGATTAAGTATTGCAGGTGGCTTAATACAAACAACCTCCACTCCAGTTTTGTAAACGCCGTGTATAACTTACCTGGTCAATGTTCGCCGTGTATAACTTACCTGGTCAATGTTCGCCGTGTATAACTTACCTGGTCAATGTTCGCCATGTATAACTTACCTGGTCAATGTTCGCCATGTATAACTTACCTGGTCAATGTTCGCCGTGTTTAACTTACCTGGTCAATGTTCGCCATGTATAACTTACCAGGTCAATGTTCGCCGTGTATAACTTACCTGGTCAATGTTCGCCATGTATAACTTACCAGGTCAATGTTCGCCGTGTATAACTTACCTGGTCAATATTTGCCGTGTATAACTTACCTGGTCAATGTTCGCCGTGAGTAGTTTTATCGTAATAAAATGCAACAAATGTTAGTATCGTTTTTGTATACGTCTAATGATTTACTTTGCATAATACATTTCGCAAATGTTTCACTGGAAATGCCGCAGATAACTTGTAATACCAGACAAACGTGTGCATTAAAAGGATTGTATTATATGTGTTCGACATTATTTTGCATGAATAAATGTTTGTTTTAGTTACATGAGACAGAACGATGGTTATCAATATTCAGTGATACCTGATTTATAACTTAGCCCTGTATAACAAGTCAAGCTTTTCCATAACGCAAACTGGGCAAACAAACGTAATTCTTTGCTGATGCTATCAATTATAAGGTTCAGGGTTATTAATATCCAGGCCATTGATACTCTATATTGTTCATACCCATATATGGAACTTTTGAAGACATAATTTTTTTACTTAGTCTTGTGATCGGCGACAATTATTTCGAACATTTGAACAAAATAAGCATTTTTTTATTATATCAACTGCTTATGATATCTAAACTATTCATACTCTACATATTTCGAAATAAACGATATCTGAATTTGTGATAGGCTAAATAAGTTTAGGATGGATTTATTTAAATGTTGCGATGGTAATGACAGTAGACTTACTTGACTCGGCTGTGTACACTTGTATGTCATCATTGCTGTTGTATCTCATAATACTTGTAGCATTGTAGGTAATGACAGTAGACTTACTTGACTCGTCTGTGTACACTTGTATGTCATCATTGCTATTGTATCTCATAATACTTGTAACATTGTAGGTAATGACACTAGACTTACTTGACTCGTCTGTGTACACTTGTATGTCATCATTGCTGTTTATCTCATAATAATTGTAGCATTGTAGGTAATGACATTAGACTTACTTGACTCGTCTGTGTACACTTGTATGTCATCATTGCTGTTTATCTCATAATAATTGTAGCATTGTAGGTAATGACATTAGACTTACTTGACTCGTCTGTGTACACTTGTATGTCATCATTGCTATTGTATCTCATAATACTTGTAACATTGTAGGTAATGACACTAGACTTACTTGACTCGTCTGTGTACACTTGTATGTCATCATTGCTGTTTATCTCATAATACTTGTAACATTGTAGGTAATGACAGTAGACTTACTTGACTCGTCTGTGTACACTTGTATGTCATCATTGCTGTTGTATCTCATAATACTTGTAACATTGTAGGTAATGACACTAGACTTACTTGACTCGGCTGTGTACACTTGTATGTCATCATTGTTGTTTATCTCATAATACTTGTAGCATTGTAGGTAATGACAGTAGACTTACTTGACTCTCCTGTGTACACTTGTATGTCATCATTGCTGTTGTATCTCATAATACTTGTAGCATTGTAGGTGCACTTGTGTCTTTTCCAGATGCTCTCATAAAAGCCATCCACTGATTGAGAATCATCGGTAGACGAAGTATCCTGAGTGTAGTTGTCATTCGGTAGACGAAGTATCCTGAGTGTAGTTGTCACTCCAACTGACGTTGTTGATCTAGTAAAATAATCTCCAAGTAAGTTGTTATCATATTGTCTTTTGAATCGTTGCTTCCAAGTAATACATTCTCAATCGATATAATGTTATGCGCATCATATCTACCTTGTTTATGAATATGTTTATTTATTACGCAAATATGTGTTACTACAACCTAGTAACTAACACAAGGCATCTGGTAACTTCTTCTTGATATCCATTTTTATATTTATATAACAAACAGCTTCTGCAAATGTATAATTCTAAAATAGCTGCTATGTGCTCACACGCAACCATTTCTTCATTAAATTTAGAAATATGTAAACATTGTAGTCCGACTTCGTGTATACGTCATATTTGAACATAACATAATTATACAAATCTGTATTGTACGTTTTACTAGCCTGAAAATGTATAACTTCGCACAACATTGACTTACAATGATGGCGTTACCAATGAAAAGCAGCAATATTGCTATAAAACATGTTCTCGTAACACCATCAAGCCAAAATGCCAAAGTCCATTAAGCCAATATATGTATTTTTTTTAAACTGTATAAAACTGATCAATAATTGTTATTGCAAAAACATAAAAGCCAGGATGCCCGCGGCCGCGGCAAATATGCTGCAGTTTGTTTATGTGATGTTATTAATGTCGTAAAATGTCAAAGTGTTTTCTGTTTGTCTTTGTCATCCCTGTTTATGTGGCTATCTCTGTATTGAAAGTGGGAAAACCAACAAGTGACCTTATTGATAATATCCTATAGAAAGTCTGATATCTTAATGGGAAGTAAAAGGCAGTTGTGACATATTGTGATCTTTGACACGTGTTCATAAGTATTACTGATTTTTGTTAAAGCTGATGGTCCAACGGCGTAGAAGACGTATTTGCGTATTTTTAGTTTTATTGTGTTACGAGATGCGCATTTGTCAGATGATCCGCAACTCAACAATGTTCGAGTCACATGTTGATTTGGCTGGCGCAACCGATTCCAATGTTGCATAATGATTGCTGACTCAATCGCACAAACGCACATCTCGCCAAAAAAGTTTAGCATTGTCCGCCCAGCGTAACGGATGTATGCTACCAGTATCAGGGTTAATGTAACGGATGTATGCTATCAGTATAAGGGTTAACGTAACGGATGTATGCTACCAGTATAAGGGTTAACGTAACGGATGTATGCTACCAGTATAAGGGTTAACGTAACGGATGTATGCTACCAGTATAAGGGTTAACGTAACGGATGTATGCTACCAGTATAACGGTTAACGTAACGGATGTATGCTACCAGTATAACGGTTAACGTAACGGATGTATGCTACCAGTATAAGGGTTAAGTACAACTTAGGGTTAACACCGATGAGTTTTCGTAATTATGTAGTTTGTTGAACTAACTTTTAAGTCCAATTCATTGCGGCAACTTTCAGTGCGTTTGTGTATAATGTTTGTGTATAATCCTGGCATGATCATATTTAACTAGATCCAATAATATTAATATTCTTTCCCATAGTTGGGATGCACTCAAAATACTTCCCACAGTGGGAGAGGGGGTAGACACCCCACAGTGGGAGAGGGATATACTCACCACAGTGGGAGAGGGATAGACTCCCACAGTGGGAGAGAGGATAGACTCCCACAGTGGGAGATGATTCTCTCTCCTTATTACCCGACTCTCTACACTCACCCGACAAGCTACTCCTTAAACAACCAACTTCCCACACTAACACAGGAGAATGAGCTTTCTATTGGACAGCTCCAAGGGCATGGATTGAACTGACCATCACAGTGCTCTAATGCTTGAGTGTTGGACAGCTCCAAGGGCATGGAATGAACTGACCATCACAGTGCACTGATGCATGAGTGTTGGACAGCTCCAAGGGCATGGAATGAACTGACCATCACAGTGCTCTAATGCTTGAGTGTTGGACAGCTCCAAGGGCCTGGCATGAACTGACCATCACAGTGCACCAATGCATGAGTGTTGGACAGCTCCAAGGGCATGGCATGAACTTACCATCACAGTGCACCAATGCATGAGTGTTGGACAGCTCCAAGGGCATGAAATTAACTGACCATCACGGTGCACTGATGCATGAGTGTTGGACAGCTCCAAGGGCCTGGCATGAACTGACCATCACAGTGCACCAATGCATGAGTGTTGGACAGCTCCAAGGGCATGAAATTAACTGACCATCACGGTGCACTAATGCTTGAGTGTTGGACAGCTCCAAGGGCCTGGCATGAACTGACCATCACAGTGAACTAATGCATGAGTGTTGGACAGCTCCAAGGGCATGGAATGAACTGGCCATCACAGTGCACTAATGCATGAGTGTTGGACAGCTCCAAGGGCATGAAATTAACTGACCATCACAGTGCACCAATGCATGAGTGTTGGACAGCTTGAAGGGCATGAAATTAACTGACCATCACAGTGCACCAATGCATGAGTGTTGGACAGCTCCAAGGGCCTGGAATGAACTGACCATCACGGTGCACCAATGCATGAGTGTTGGACAGCTCCAAGGGCATGACATTAACTGACCATCACGGTGCACTAATGCTTGAGTGTTGGACAGCTCCAAGGGCCTGGCATGAACTGACTATCACAGTGCACTAATGCATGAGTGTTGGATAACTCCAAGGGCTTGAAATTAACTGACCATCACAGTGCACCAATGCATGAGTGTTGGACAGCTTGAAGGGCATGAAATTAACTGACCATCACAGTGCACCAATGCATGAGTGTTGGACAGCTCCAAGGGCATGGAATGAACTGACCATCACAGTGCACTAATGCATGAGTGTTGGACAGTGTTGGGCAGTTCAAGGTGGGTTTAATTAATTAATTATTTTCAGTATTTATTCTTGTTTTATTTATACAGGATTGTAAAGTGCCCCAGAACAATTATCTGGATGGGGCGCTACATAAAAAATTATTATTATTATAAATGCATGACTGTATGTCAAGCATTGTAATGGCTGCATCTAATATGTAATGTGTCACAGTATTGTCTGTGCAATGTATCGTGTTTCGTGACAAAACACTGACTTCTAGTCAAAAATCCTCCGGGGGGGGGGAGTTCTAGGAACACATATTATTTCGTCCATTAATGCATTGTGTTGATGTGTCCGCCTATTCTACGCAGCGGACGTAATTATGTTAACGGCGTGTTTTAATACAGCTGGAATAAAGAACAAATCTGTCCCAGCCATGTTGATACTTCTAAACGGCTGATTATGTTATCTATGTTATCATCTACTGCATCATTTCAGCAATGATGACATCATCACCCATGGGTCTAGTAGTGGGCAGATCCTCGTCAATGTCCGTCCATGTGTCCAATGATGACATCATCACTCGTGGGTATGGCAGTGGACAGATCCTCGTCAATGTCCGTCCATGTGTTCAATGATGACATTATCACCCATGGGTCTGGCAATGGACAGATCCTCGTCAATGTCCGTCCATGTGTCCAATGATGACATCATCACCCATGGATCTGGCAATGGACAGATCCTCGTCAATGTCCGTCGATGTGTACAATGATGACATCATCACCCATGGGTCTGGCAGTGGACAGATCCTCGTCAATGTCCGTCCATGTCAATGATGACATCATCACCCATGGGTCTGGCAGTGGACAGATCCTCGTCAGTGTCCGTCCACATGTCCAATGCTGCTGTGGGACTGGAATGTCTTCTGACACAACCTCATGGCCGGCTGTTTGTGAGGTCCCAATTTTCCCCAACAATTCCTGATCGACAGCGGTTATACATGTTCTGATGCCTGGCTGAGAAGATGGATCACATCCAGCAATTAAATCGTCTTTGTTCCGTATGATGCAGGCGTTCGATGAGATTTCTTCATAGACGGAACGATCGATGTTTAGGTACCACCATACTAAGGCAGGCCGTGGACGACATTGTGACTCCGAGGGAAAGTGCCTTATGCTTGTATGTTGATTACAGATCTATGTTCGACAGCCGACCGACTACATGCGTGTGTCACTGATGGAGCACTAACTCCCAGAGACACTCGTCAACGTCATCATGTCAGTGTACGGTCAGGCCAAGGTCATCGTGTGGATGTATTGGAATATTGCAGGTCGACTGTTTGATATTTATCTGCCCGCTAAATTATGTGTTCGCTCGTTGCACCGACCCTAGCGACGTCATCACACTCTCTGCGGCATTCGCCTCAAACACCTTGGTTAGGCAGATGACATCTGGCAGCAGAGCAGGGACGCTAGAGCGGCAACTGGTCGACTCGCACGGCTGGACCAACGCAGCAAGCTCTCGGACCTGGACATCAGTGATGTTAAGACAAAGAGTACAATATTTAAGTGAGATGTAACGGTGTCTGACACCACAGTGGCGTTACTGACATGCGTTTTGTATATGCGTTCACCATATGTGGACCAACGTTTCTTACCGACATGGGCCGCAAAATCCATGAAAACAGAGCTGACTTACGCACATGACATCAAGTGCCACAAGACAAGCATAGAAAAGCAGCTGCCCTACTAGAGCTATTTGAACTACCTGCTACGTCGGTGGAAAACATTTACTCGTTTGTGTAATAGGGTAGATAGAGGAGGTCGAGTGGCGATTGTGTAATAGGGTAGATAGAGGAGGTCGAGTGGCGATTGTGTAATAGGGTAGATAGAGGAGGTCGAGTGACGATGGTGTAATAGGATAGATAGAGGAGGTCGAGTGGCGATGGTGTAATAGGGTAGATAGAGGAGGTCGAGTGATCATTGTGTAATAGGGTAGATAGAGGAGGTCGAGTGGCAATGGTGTAATAGGGTAGATAGAGGAGGTCGAGTGGCGATGGTGTAATAGGGTAGATAGAGGAGGTCGAGTGGCGATGGGGTAATAGGTTAGATAGAGGAGGTCGAGTGGCGATGGTGTAATAGGGTAGATAAAGGAGGTTGAGTGGCTTAAACCCAACATATTATATTATTTCTACCCTGTAGGCGCAATACAATATTAAGTTAAGTTTCTGCGCTGTTGTCTAAATAATATAATACTTACAATTTTAATGTCATGCTGCTTTCCTTTAAACTGTTCTGTAGGACATATATGTTACATTCGCTTCTTTCTAGTGTAAAAGTGGGGAATACAAGTGGTGAAATCGTAGTGCTAGATTTTAATCGAGTTCTCAACAGGGAATAAAAGAGCGGTTCCCAATCGACCATATTTCGTGAAAACATGCTTTTCTCACCCTCTCTTGAAACCCCAGGCTGTCCACAATGAACACTTGCCCCACCTCTCTTGAAACCCCAGGCTGTCCACAACAAACACTTTAAATACCAGATGATCTTATAACTATGCCAAGTAAAAAACATATATTCAGTCTAGCAACACAATTGTTAATTAAGTTACATATCATTTGACGTCTATTTGTTGGCCATGCCAGTACTGCAATCTCAACATTTCACTAGTACTGTTCTAGCACCGTTTTGTCATTTGTATCACAATATGCCTGGTTGTATTGGCAAATACACAACTGTATGATTAGGGATTATCTAAACAGTGCGAAACGAACATTGTATCGACCACGCTTTCTGGATGAAAGTTAGCATTATAAATAACACATGCATTTGTTTTAGTGGCACTCCAAATGAATTACGCCCGTATTCAAGAGCAAGACAATTCATCGGATGTCCATGACCTGGCTCAGCAGCTACAAGATACTAAGACAGGTATGCTGTGCATAGTGCAGTGTCACTCGCTAGGCAGGCATTATATAGAGAATTAGACCACACACAGCTGGTCGGGATCGGTTGATTGAAAAAGAGAGCCATGCATATGATTCAGTACATAAATATGGTGACCCATCTGGAGTTGAGTATTTCAAGGTTAGTATCTTGAGAGAAGCAAGTTAAGCCAAGTTATTACTTTCAACAGATACATTTGTGACATCTGCAAATAACATAATGCTACCTTTATTTGTAACGTTTACGTAAATAAGACAGAGCCCCGGGACACACTGCAACTAATTGTTTTTAATACATGTTCACCATTGACCGCCGCGAGCTGATGTGTGTCAGACATATAGCTTTTTATTAATTTCAATGTGATGCCTGTTACATCATTGTTTTTCAGCTTTTTCGAGCAGAGTGTCAAACGTTTTTATTAAATCTAAACACATGCAATTTACCTAGTTCCCAGCCCGTAAAATAAATCATGTGGTAATTGGGTATTGAACTGTCGATTTTAAAAGTGGAAAGTCATGTAACCAGCAGAAGAACAAGAACCGCCGATACACCCTCCCAGGCCTGGCTGGGAAGATGGATCGCGTCCAGCAATGAACTCTTCTCTGTCCTATTTGATGCAGTAGCTTGATGAGATTCCTTCAAAAAACATATCAACACATGTGGCGCTGAAAATGCACGGTGACCCCGCGTATGATGTGGTGGTTGTAAAACCAACATTATGTTGAGGGGGTGTCACAAAGTAGTTCCTGAGTTTTGTGGGAATTAGTTAAAATGGTGCCGCCACCTGTTGGATAGTGGCAAGAGACACAGTGAAACCGAGCGCCCATAAATTGCCGCAATACGCAATCTCAATAAGTGATCTCAGGTCACACTTGTTAGATAAAATGGCCCAGAAGTGACCTCTTCAACTTCCGCATCATCAGCCTGCTCAGTCACGCCTACACTTCTTGTCCATCATCATCCTCAAGATAGTAAATATGACCCATACAGACACATCGCGGACAATCAAACCGGATTCAGGGAAGGAAAGAGGTGCCATTGAAAATGCTGTATGTATGTACACTGATTACAGGGCTGCATTCAACAGCCTCAGCCACGACTACATGTCACTAATAGAGCACTCACTCCCAGAGAAACTCGTCAACGTCATCATGTCAGTGTATGGTCAGGCCAAAGTCGTCGTGGAATATTGCAGAGCGACTGTTGATTCCCCTTATATTTATCTATGAGCTAGATTCTGTGTTCGTTGCACCGAGCCTGACGACAGCATCACACTGGTTATGTAGATGACATCAGTCAGCTGACCACGGACGCCAGAGCAGCAGCTGATCGACTCACGCAGCTGGACCAACACAGCAAGGAAATCAGTGTCGTCAAGACAAAGAGTACAACGTCTAAATGAAATGTAGAGGTGTCTGCCACCACCGAGGGGGACGTCACACACATGCGTTTTGCATATGCATGCACCAGATGTGGGCGAACGACAAAATACATGAAACAAGTGCTGGCTTATGCACATGCGACCTGCGACGGATCAGCGTCAGTCGGCTAATGTATCCACAGTTCCGACTGAAATCGATGTGAGCTGGTGTTTGTCGGGGGTCGTCGAAAGTGTTCACGCAGTGTTAAAAAACTGAGCCCGATTATCGGGCTCAGTCTGTCTGAGTCTGGTTGAGTCTGATCAGAGCTGCCAATGTATCCACCTCAGTCAGTGGTAGTTGTTCCTGATTATTGGGCTCAGTCTGTCTCAGTCTGGTCGAGTCTGGACAGAGTTGTCAGTGTATCCACCTCAGTCGGCGACCACGTAATCTGATAATTGTTTGTTTTTCAGGATTCATGCAACTACTCACTGTTTTTGTCACACTGATCCCTACGGTTGTTTCAGTCTTTCTTGAATCCAGAGGTAAGATGGCTCACCTTTTTATTAGATTTTATTAGATTTACTTTTTTAGACGAGTATATGGACTTGGCAAAATTTTAAGTACTTGTACTTAAGTACATTGTCCACGTACTTGACAATCCCTGGGTCACTATGTGTACATCCATCATGACTACATGAAATACAGCAACATACAAAGATATTTTATCAATGCACTTTAAAGTCATTAGGATATGTTTGTGGATCAGCTCAGTGTCGCCCGTTACTGATGATACCAACAATGTTAATGTTTGAGGGGAATAGACAGAGGTCTGCAAACACAAACATGACACAACTGTTGCAAAACACCTGTTGTGGGATACCGAGGGATCCATGGTCGCCTACACCTGCAACATACACTGCACATGATGATGATGATGATAATTGCAATAGTATTCAACTTGTCATTAAAAGAGGGAGTTGTTCCGTTTGAATGGAAAGAAGCAAACATCATACCATTATTTAAAAAGGGTTCGAGAAATAAGTCAGAGAATTACAGACCAGTGAGTTTAACGTCAGTGATTTGTAAATTATTAGAAAGGTTAATTAAAGACCATATGGTGGACTTCCTCGTTAAGCATAAATTATTAAATTCGTCTCAACATGGATTCCTTAAAGCGAGGTCATGCTTAACAAATATGTTATGTTTTTGGAAGAAATCACTAAGTGGATAGACGTGGGATCGCCAGTAGATATTATTTACTTAGATTTTCAGAAAGCTTTTGACAAAGTGCCACATCAAAGATTACTACTTAAATTAAAAGCCCATGGTATCGGGGATAGCATAACTGACTGGATAGAACAATGGCTGACTGACAGAAGACAACGAGTTGTAGTAGATGGAGAAGTTTCAAATTGGAAATGGGTTTTGAGTGGGGTACCTCAAGGTTCAGTATTAGGACCTATATTATTCTTAATATATATCAATGACTTGGACGACAGTATAACAAGTAACGTACTGAAATTTGCGGATGACACAAAACTGTTTAGAAAGGTTAATACTGATGGTGATAAACAACATTTACAAAACGATCTAGACAGATTAGTGAAATGGTCTGAGAAATGGCAGATGTTGTTCAATTTTGGGAAATGTAAATGCCTACATACAGGACATGGGAACTTGAATGTAAACTATAAAATGGGAGATACTGTTGTGGATACTACTGTAAAAGAAAAGGACTTAGGAGTTACAATAAGCGCTGATATGAAAGTTTCAGAGCAGTGTGGTATTGCAGCTTCAAAGGGTAATCAAATTCTTGGATTGATTAGAAGAAACATAACATACAAGGGAAAAAAGTTAATTATACCTCTTTATAAAGCAATAGTTAGACCTCATTTAGAATACTGTATACAAGCATGGAGACCATATCGTAAGAAGGATATAGATACGCTTGAACGCATACAAAGGAGAGCAACTAAAATGATTCCAGAACTGAGAGACCTTAGTTATGAAGAACGCCTGAAAGAATGTGGTTTAACAACTCTAGAGACAAGGAGGTTAAGAGGAGATCAGATTGAAGTTTTTAAGATATTGAATGGTTATGAAAATATTGATAGAAATATGTTTTTCTCACTCAAGAAGGATAGCAGAACTAGAGGACAGGATCAATGTAGATTGGACATCAGGAAGCACTCGTTCTCACAGAGGACAATACATGAATGGAACAAATTGTCTACAGATTGTGTAACTGCTAGCAGTGTAAATATGTTTAAAAACAAGGTTGACACATATCTCAGGAGGGCGGGTTATAAATAGATGAACATTGTTGGACTCTCGATAAGCCAATGGCTTCCTTGTCCACTTGCCATCTGGGCCTTTTGCTTGGATGGCAAATCTTGTTAAATCTTGGTAATGACATGGTGATGATATGAAGATGGCATGATGATGACGAAGACTATTATAATGTTATGATGATGGTATGATGATGATATGAAGATGATGATTCCAGTTTTGCGCTTGTAAAGGTGTTAAATCTTTGTCGTAAATAACGAGCATCTTCAGACACTTCGAAAACAGTTATAATGATAATGATTTATTGTCTCCATAATAAAATTCATATACACACGATACATAGTATATATATATATAAACGAAGACAATGAAATAGAAGCAGTATAGCTTATAATTCCTTGTTTAAATAATTCATTAATACAGATTGCATCATGCAGTAGTGCAGAACTGTTAGAACAATCAGAGCAGTGTAACAAGATTGAAATACAATAGGACATCTCCATATGTATCACATTTGATGATGTACATCATTCACAAGTTGACATTTCTACTACAAGTTTACCACAGTATAACTTGATGAGTTGTTATATATATATATATATATATATATATATATATATATATATATATATATATATATATATCTATATATATCTATATATATCTATATATATATAGTTAAATATAATTTGACTGCTGACAACGTCACATGACCACTACTGTGTAGTGCAACAGATTAACAACGAGGTTATTATGCAACATATTATTCACAATATAAACTGTTCACAGTAAGTGCATATACTAACTGTAATGCAACTATTACCATCTATTAGAGTTCAACATTCGTACATTCATTAATAATAAGTGATTTGACACTATTTTTAAACGTTTGAAGCGAAGTACAATCTTCAAGATTATTATTTATCACTTTAGTATTCCAACATTTGGAACCAGTATTTAAGCCAATGTCTGTTGACTGATTTTTGTACAACAATGTTACTGACTGCTCACTGGACAGACCTGGCAGGGATTAAATGATAACAGTGATGGGTGTTCACACTGATGTTACTGACTGCCCACTGGATATATCTGGCAGGGATTAAATGATGACAGTTATTGGTGTTCACACTGATGTTACTGACTGCCCACTGGACATACCTGGCAGGGATTAGATGATGACAACTATTGGTGTTCGCACTGATGTTACCGACTGCCCACTGGGCAGATCTGGCAAGGATTAGATGATGACTGCGATTGGTGTTCACATTGATGTTGCTGACTGCCTAATGCCTACGATATATTTTAAACAGTTTCCTGCCACATGTTATGGCTATGTGGAGATATGTTTAAGGTAATCATGTCATTGAATATTTCTGGTAACATACCCATGTTGTGTTTACTTGATAAATGTTCATAATTTGTTGTTTTATAAATAAAGGCTGAGTGTGATTTCTGAAATCTACTTGACTAATTATACGTACTGATATTTTCTGTACTACATGAATTTAAAATTTTTTCGGGGCTCTTCCCTATGCTATATTATAATGAGTGATGTATGGGTAAATAAAGTATACTATAAGTTTGTCATAGTTTTCTTGGTCAGCTTGTTTTTTACTTTATTAATGACCCCAATACTCTTTAATATTTTGTTACATATATATTTTATATGTTCACTTTTTTTAATTTACAATATCTGTCTTTGTCCCATGTATGTAGATTTTATTATGTCTGGTTCTTATGCTGTGAGTATTGTTAAAGGTAATGTTCTATTTTTTTCAAGTTTTCCCCATATTTGAAAAAAAATTGTATAATCTGCAGACATAATAGGAAATGTAACTTGAGATACAGCACTTACGTCATTTATGTATAAAAGTTATGATTAATAGTAAAGGCCCCAGTATTGATCCTTGTGGTACACCACATATTATATTTTTTAGATCAGAGTTAGTCCCATAAAATGTAACTTTTTGTTTTCTATTAGCTAGATAATTTTGAATCCATTGGAGCACATTACCACTAATTCTGAGCTAATTGTGTTAATAAGATGTTATGGTTAAAAGTGTTTCTAAAACTAGAAATAGTCCAATTTTATGTTATTTTTTATCGATAGCGTTGGTTATTTTGTCAATTAGTATTGTTAAAGCCATGTATGTTGAATTACCTTTTAAAAATCCAAATTGAGAGTTAGACGAGCCGTTGTTTTTAGTTACATATTTGGTACATTAGTCTTTCAAAAATCTTAGAAAATACTGGCAGCACAGAGAAGGGATTGTAATTTGTTATCAGTTTAGCATCTCCATTTTTTTAAAATTGGAACCACATTGGCTATTTGGAGTTGATCTGGAACATGTCTTTTTACCAATAATGTTCTTCAATGTTTACCTATGTATTCTAGGATCGTGTGTTGTGTCTTCATATTTCACACCACATATTCAAGAAACACCTCAAAGCAAAAACAAATGTTCATTTTCTTTTTCTTCAACTGAAAAACAAATTGCACTAAAACTACTTTTAGAAAAGTAAATCGGAATGTACATGCTGGTGTTGCGGGTCAGTATGATAAAGAATCCCCAACTGATGATTTGATAATAATGTCAATATAGCTCCATTCGTTCAAGAAATACACAACGTAGTGCAACATATTCAGTTTATTTTATTGTGAATGTGAAGATACTGGACAAATAGTAACATTGTCTCGGGGTTTTAAAATATTGCAGAATCAAACTTTAGGTAGCAAATTGGTGGGAATGTTCCATCTAATGTGAACCGGATGGCGATTAATAAATGCTATGTAATTTACACGACTATGTTAATTAAACTGTTTGCACAGTGGTTCAACAAGGAATCTACCAATTTATTATATTATTTTAGGTATGCATTTTAGGTAGGGCTTATTAAATCATATAAGTTTGTCATATATTCTAGATAGGTATTAAAACAGTGAAAAGTAATTCCATTATTAAACTTGTATATGTCATTATACCCCAGTGGTATATTGTAACGCATATATTGTGTTACAATTTGACCTGTCAACTTGCCCCACATTGGGGTAAATCATGTAATCATGTAATTATATCATAACAGGACACCCCATTACCAACTTGCCCCACATCGGGGAAAATCATAACACTTTAGGATAACCCATTTACAACTTGCCCCACATCAGGGTAAATCATCACACTTTAGGATACCCCATTTACAACTTGCCCCACATCAGGGTAAATCATAACACTTTAGGATACCATATTTGCTAGTTGCTCCACATCGGGGTAAATCATAACATTTTAGGAGACTCTTCATTTATGCACTTTCCTAGTGAGTTTCCTAATAAAGAGTCATTATGACATTTCAAATTCACATATTCCAAGCTACTAATATTAAGGTCCACTGTAACGTCCAGTTCCAGTCTTCGCACTGTGCATCATCTATGATGTGTCCAGTTACACTATTAAAAAATTGTGGGGAAAATCAAGTGTCTTGTTCTCTCATATTCTTCATGTCCATATTAGAATAAACCAGTTTTAGTATGTTTTTAATATGTTCATATCGCATAAGAAAGATATTAATATAATATGGCGTATGATAGTCTAATTAAATAAAAACAGTGTATTTAATATATAAATATCACTATTGCTTGAACATAATATTTTTTTTAGTGATATTAAAATATAAATGTATTATATGGTTTACAGCAGAACCTATTGTGTACGAATAAATGATATACACACACATATGAAGTATGCAGATTCCCAACTCTTGGTAATATTCTCTTCCCTTGTGTCCTCTTTCCTGGTGCATGGGTGTATAGCGAAAGTAATCACTGAGTCTGTCATCGTATCGGTTATTAAAGACAAGAATAGACGTGTAAACGACAAAGGCAATTACAGGCCTATGTGCCTCTCTAACATAGGTTCCAAGATTGTCGAACCTGTATTACTCAATCGTATGGATGTTTTCTTGCAAAGAACACCACATCAGTTTAGGTTTAAGTCCAAGCATGGGACGGAGTTGTGCGTGTTCGCATTTAATGAACTACTAAGGTTTTACACCAAGCACGGGTCGGCTATGCATGTCGCGTTTCTGGATGCTTCAAAAGCATTTGACCGAGTCAATCGGCAGAAGCTTATAACAAAACTAACACAACGTGATGTACCTAAATACCTTTTAAGAGTGATCTGCAATGAGTACAATAACCAAACTGTACGTTTCCGGTGGGGATCTACTTACTCGGAATTTTTCCCTGTGGGTAATGGTGTTAAGCAAGGAGGGACATTATCCCCATTACTCTTTAACGTTTATATGGACGAATTGAGTGTACAACTGCTCACAAAACACAGCTGCATGCAACACTTATTGGTTTTCATTCTTGGGACAACGGTGGTCAATCACCTGATTTATGCAGATGATTTACTTCTGTTCGCCCCGGTAAGGGACTGAAAACGTGACTTGACTGTTGTTACATATACGGTTGTGAATACGATGTTCAATTTAATGCCTCCACATCTCTTATCATGTACTTTGATTCTAGAAACGCAAATTTTGCTAGAAAAATTACATTAGGAAGAACAAAGTTAAACTTAGCCACTTCATGTAAATATCTTGGACATGTTAGTTGTAACGATTTATCTGATGAGGCCGACATTCAAGCCAAAGTTAGACTCATTTATGCTAAGAGCAACATGCTGAGTCAAACATTTCACTATTGTTTTTCTGCTGTAAAGAACAAGTCATAGCCTACTTCAGTAATGTTTATATGTGCGCCTTATGGGTGAATGATAAGAAAACAGTTTTCCAGCATTTTATAGTGGCATATAACAACTCGTACCGAATTTTAAATAGGCTGCCTGAGATACAGCGTCAACCACATGTTTGCTGCAGCCTGTGTCAACTCTTGTAAATGCGTCACTAGAAATGCTATTTATGGTTTAATGACTAGGATTGACAAGTCATTGCATCAAATTATTGAAGCCATTGCAATCTGCGACACCTATTGTACATCTAAATAAAAAAATTACTGGATTTTTGTATAATCTTTAAATATGTTGTTTTTTGTATATTTATTTTATACTTTATATAAACAAACTGCTGATTGTCAGAAGCAATAACATATTATATATATATATATATATATATATATATATATATATATATATATATATATATAAACATACATACGTACGTACGTACGTACGTACATACTACACATACACATACACATACACATATACATATACATATATATATATATATATATATATATATATATATATATATAGCATGTGTATTTCTACATGTTTGTCTGACATAATGTTTACATTTATTTTTTATGATCAACGTGTGTGTTTTTATATATATATATATATATATATATATATATATATATATATATATACATATACATTATCTACATGTTTTTCATGTATATCTATGGACTTTTGTCTGAATTAAAATATTTTGAATGCTGAATGATATGATACACAATTAGCATATTTTGAATGCTCATATATAAATATCCACTTCATTTAAAGGTAAATATAGCTTGTTTAAACAACAATCTCAATACGTTACTAGTTTAATGGTTGCTTTTTCTATATAACATCCGAATTGTCAGTTTATCATGTATTTGTCTTTACAGGAGTCACTGGTGTGGTAATCGCCCTCATCATCATCGTGGTCACCTTCGTGGCGCTGATCGTTGGTATGGTTGTGTTGAAAGGTATGATTGAGTTTAACTACAACTACTTTTCTGACACATTGGATAATATCATTGGTCGGTGGTTACTTAGATGTTGGCCTCGTCTTTGACATTGGACATAATTACTGGTCTGCACAGGTGACATGCTTGTGGCCGGTGTGCCACCTGTGTACATATTGAAGAGGGCTGGTGTTAGGATAAAAATGTAGGTTCTATGAACATACCATAGACTTCCAAAACACTAATTCTGAAAAGTCTGCCGACTTGAACAATAATTAGGAGTATCTCCACAACTTTGAAGTTTCCCACTGCGATATTTTGGGATTCACGGAATGTATCAACACCAGTTTGGTCACTGATATATTTGAATAAATACCGTATTTAAAACTTATCAAGCATGAATAACAACAAACCATTCTAAGGCTAATTTTCTATGTAGAGTATGTAGTATTTTTGCATGAATGAATATTCAAAAGAACCCTACATTTCTGAAAACGAAACCCATGAAAACAACTTATCCTTGTTGTAGTAGTAAGAGTAGCACTATCAACTGTGACGGCCACTCAGCTAGACGTCCACGAAGAATTATCCTTGCTATAGTAGCAAAAGTAGCACTATCAACTGTGACGGCCACTCAGCTAGACGTCCACGAAGAATTATCCTTGCTGTAGTAGCAAAAGTAGCACTATCAACTGTGACGGCCACTCAGCTAGACGTCCACGAAGAATTATCCTTGTTGTAGTAGGAAAAGTAGCACTATCAACTGTGACGGCCACTCAGCTAGACGTCCACGAAGAATTATCCTTGCTGTAGTAGTAACAATAGCACTATCAACTGTGACAGCCACTCAGCTAGATGTCCACGAAGAGTTATCCTTGTTGTAGTAGTAGCAGCAGCACTATCAACTGTGACAGCCACTCATCTAGACGTCCACAAACAGTTATCCTTGTCATAGTAGTAACAGTAGCACTATCAACTTTGACAGCCACTCAGCTAGATATCCACGAAGAGTTATCCTTGCTGTAGTAGTAGCAGTAGCACTATCAACTGTTACAACCACTCAGCTAGATGTCCACGAAGAGTTATCCTTGTTGTAGTAGTAGCAGTACCACTATCAGCTGTGACAGCTACTCAGCTAGATATCCACGAAAAGTTATTCTCGTTGTAGTAGTAACAGTAACACTAACAACTGTGACAGCCACTCAACCAGATGTCCACGAAGAGTAATCCTTGTTGTAGTAGTAACAGTTGCACTATTAAATGTGACAGCCACTCAGCTAGACGTCCACGAAGGTGGATACACTGACAACTCTGACCAGACGCGAACAGACTGAACCCAATAATCGGGAACAACTACCACCGACTGAGATGGATACACTGGCAACTCTAACCAGACATCACACAGACTCAGACATACTGATCCCAATAATCAGGAACAACTACCACTGAATGAGGTGGATACACTGGCAGCTCTGATCAGACTCAACCAAACTCAGACAGACTGAGCCCAATAATCGGGCTCAGTTTTTTTAACACTGCGTGAACACTTTCGACGACCCCCGACAAACACCAGCTCACATCGATTTCAGTCGGAAGTGTGGATACATTAGCCGACTGAGGCTGATCCGATCCGACCCAACCAACACCGAGTAGTTGAAAGGGAAAGTACCAGTGTGGACCAGGCTTACCGATGTACCACGACACGTAACCTTAAATACACTGTTTTGTACCATGATTAACACTTGTATTGTCATAGCTTCTAAAACAACAAAGGAAACTTAAACTACACATTTCACAAGCTATTGTCGACATTGAATGTATTTGCCATCTGGCGATTAAACACGTCGTTCAGGGTAGGGTAAGATGTACGTAACTACGAACTACTATTGTAAGGTATATTGTACATAACTTTGCCCAGGTACGTTCCTTGATAAAATCCCCACGGCGGGAGTAATTTCAATTTTTTTTATTTACGAACTATCCCCATGGACCCGCGTGCACGCCTACGATATTTCAGCCCCATACGTACGAAACTGACGGATATATGAGGGAACATGCATACAAACATGCATACAAATATGCATACAAAACATGAATACATGCATGCATGCATGCATGCATACATACATACATACATACTTACATACATACATACATACATACATACAAACATACATACATACATACATACATGCATACATGCATACAAACATACACACAAACATACATACATACATACATACATACATACATACATACATACACACACACATACATACATACATACATACATACATACTTACAAACATACATACAAACATTCATGCACACTTACAAACATACATGCGTACATACATACATACATACATACATACATACATACATACATACATACCCACATACGTGCAAACATACGTGCAAACATACGTGCATACAAACACATACAAATGCATATACAAACATGCATACAAACATACATGCAGGCGGGCGGGCGGGTGGGCGGGCGGGCGGGCGGGCGGGCGGGCGGGCGGGCGGGCAGGCAGGCACGCAGGCAGGTAGGCAGCAGACTATAATAAATATGGCCAATTGTCCTAAATAACAATTTGAAATAAAATATAATGTACATACTATTACCTCTAATCTGATAATTGTTTGTTTTTCAGGATCAAGGACGCAACAGGTGATCCGTGTTGCCCTGTACACTCATTTTGTCGGAGTGGTCCCTAATATTGTTTCAGTTATACTTAAATTCACAGGTAAGATGGCTCACCTTAATACTGCTTAATAAATTATACTATACAGTAAATGGCATGAATTTGTGTAGCAGTTTACCTTTTTTATTAGATTTTCAGCAAGTATGTGTCAGATGGGTTCAAGTACTCCAGTACTTGGATACTTGTGTACTTAAGTACAGCAAGTACTGTACTTGGACTTGAACTTATACTTGCCATTTTGCTGTGTGCAGTATTTTTACTTGGACTTTACTTGACCGTTAAAGTAATTGGACTTGACAAGAACTTTCCCAAATATTTTTTTATGTTTTCGTTAAATAGTTGGTTCTATCTCAATAATTGGATAAAATAGCTACACTTAAAATTACCATGTGTTTACTGTATTTGCTCTTTTAACAAAGCATTATGAAATGAAGCATAAATGATGGTGCAATGTTTATAATAACAAGTGGTAATAATACATAGTTAATTAACTGTAATGATGACCACATTAATTGATCACACTATTCATGTTATGTACGTCAATGAATAGCCAAGGGCAATGACTGATATTGATTGGTTTATATGCATAAAGGGGAGAAGCAACATAAGCACTTACAGACATATCAGCTGAGATTTAGCCATTGAATCCTTCAGTCAACCATACATACATTATCATTGACTTTATTTGAAGTCATTAGTAAATTACATGGGATAAACTAACTGACTCTTGGTCAGCTATAACGGCTTGAACTGGTTTCAGATGACCGGAAGCCACGTATTCATAATTAACGTGGCTTAAGATCGTCACTGACAAGTAGTCAATTGCAATCTGTTCAGATAGGTTGATGACAAATACCCCACACTGCACCGATCAGAAGTTTGAACGCATTATGTTTGTTCGGTGTAACCATAAATAAATTAACATTTCATGATTTGATTCAAAATGCCAGTATTGTATGCCTTGACTTCAATAATGAATACATGCATAATACTTCATAATACTGCTGCTTTTGTGTTTTCATTGCTTTGGCCTTCACTATTTTGAAACATAAATTTAACATTTGATGTACTTGACTGTACTTGACTAAAATTGTCAAAGTACTTTTTTAGACGAGTATATGGACTTGGCAAAATGTTAAATACTTGTACTTGTACTTAAGTACATTGTCCACGTACTTGACAATCCCTGGGTCACTATGTGTACATCCATCATGACTACATGAAATACAGCAACATACAAAGATATTTTATCAATGCACTTTAAAGTCATTAGGATATGTTTGTGGATCAGCTCAGTGTCGCCCGTTACTGATGATACCAACAATGTTAATGTTTGAGGGGAATAGACAGAGGTCAGCAAACACAAACATTACACAACTGTTGCAAAACACCTGTCGTGGGATACCGAGGGATCCATGGTCTCCTACACCTGCAACATACACTGCTCATGATGATGATGATGATAATGACATGGTGATGATATGACGATGGCATGATGATGACGAAGAATATTATAATGTTATGATGATGGTATGATGATGATATGAAGATGATGATTCCAGTTTTGCGCTTGTAAAGGTGTTAAATCTTTGTCGTAAATAACGAGCATCTTCAGACACTTCGAAAACAGTTATAATGATAATGATTTATTGTCTCCATAATAACATTCATATACACACGATGCATAGTATATATATATAAACGAAGACAATGAAATAGAAGCAGTATAGCTTATAATTCCTTGTTTAAATAATTCATTAATACAGATTGCATCATGCAGTAGTGCAGAACTGTTAGAACAAGTGCAGTGTAACAATATTGAAATACAATAGGACATCTCCATATGTATCACATTTGATGATGTACATCATTCACAAGTTGACATTTCTACTACAAGTTTACCACATTATAACTTGATGAGTTGTTATATATATATATATATATATATATATATATATATATATATATATATATATATATATATATATATATATATAGTTAAATATAATTTGACTGCTGACAACGTCACATGACCACTACTGTGTAGTGCAACAAATTAACAACGAGGTTATTATGCAACATATTATTCACAATATAAACTGTTCACAGTAAGTGCATATACTAACTGTAATGCAACTATTACCATCTATTAGAGTTCAGCATTCGTACATTCATTAATAATAAGTGCTTTGACACTATTTTTAAACGTTTGAAGCGAAGTACAATCTTCAAGATTATTATTTATCACTTTAGTATTCCAACATTTGGAACCAGTATTTAAGCCAATGTCTGTTGACTGATTTTTGTACAACAATGTTACTGACTGCCCACTGGATATATCTGGCAGGGATTAAATGATGACAGTTATTGGTGTTCACACTGATGTTACTGACTGCCCACTGGACATACCTGGCAGGGATTAGATGATGACAACTATTGGTGTTCGCACTGATGTTACCGACTGCCCACTGGACAGATCTGGCAAGGATTAGATGATGACTGCGATTGGTGTTCACATTGATGTTGCTGACTGCCTAATGCCTACGATATATTTTAAACAGTTTCCTGCCACATGTTATGGCTATGTGGAGATATGTTTAAGGTAATCATGTCATTGAATATTTCTGGTAACATACCCCTGTTGTGTTTACTTGATAAATGTTCATAATTTGTTGTTTTATAAATAAAGGCTGAGTGTGATTTCTGAAATCTACTTGACTAATTATACGTACTGATATTTTCTGTACTACATGAATTTAAAATTTTTTCGGGGCTCTTCCCTATGCTATATTATAATGAGTGATGTATGGGTAAATAAAGTATACTATAAGTTTGTCATAGTTTTCTTGGTCAGCTTGTTTTTTACTTTATTAATGACCCCAATACTCTTTAATATTTTGTTACATATATATTTTATATGTTCACTTTTTTTAAATTTACAATATCTGTCTTTGTCCCATGTATGTAGATTTTATTATGTCTGGTTCTTATGCTGTGAGTATTGTTAAAGGTAATGTTCTATTTTTTTCAAGTTTTCCCCATATTTGAAAAAAAATTGTATAATCTGCAGACATAATAGGAAATGTAACTTGAGATACAGCACTTACGTCATTTATGTATAAAAGTTATGATTAATAGTAAAGGCCCCAGTATTGATCCTTGTGGTACACCACATATTATATTTTTTAGATCAGAATTAGTCCCATTTTTGCTTTCTTTTAGCTAGATAATTTTGAATCCATTGGAGTACAGTACCACTAATTCTGAGCTAATTGTGTTAGTAAGATGTTATGGTTAAAAGTGTTTCTAAAGCTAGAAATAGTCCAGTTTTATGTTCTTTTTTATCGAAAGCTTTGGTTATTTTGTCAATTAGTATTGTTAAAGCCATGTATGTAGAATTACCTTTTTAAAATCCAAATTGAGAGTTAGACAAGCTGTTGTTTTTAGTTACATATTTGGTTAATCTAATGTACATTAGTCTTTAAAAAATCTTTGAAACTACTGGCAGCACAGAGATGGGATTGTGATTTGTTATAAGCATCTCCATTTTTTATAAATTGGAACCACATTGGCTATTTGGAGTTGATCAGGTACATGTCTTTTTACCAATAATGTTCTTCAATATTTGCCTATGTAGTCTAGGATCGTGTGTTGTTTCTTCAGATTTCACACCACATATTCAAGAAACACCTCAAAGCAAAAACAAATGTTCATTTTGTATTTCTTAAACTGAAAAACAAATTGCATAAAAACTACTTTAAAAAAAAGTAAATCGGAATGTAGGCGCTGGTGTTGCGGGTCAGTATGATAAAGAATCCCCAATTGATGATTTGATAACAATGTCAATATAGCTCCATTCTTTCAAGAAATACACAACGTAGTACAACATATTCAGTTTATTTTATTGTGAATGTGAAGATACTGGAAAAATAGTAACATTGTCTCGGGGTTTTACAATATTGCAGAATCAAACGAAACATGTAACTTGTGGTAGCAAAATGTAGGGAATGTTCTATCTATTGTGAATTGGACGGCGATTAAAAAACGCTTTGTAATTTACAAGACTATGTTAATTACAATGTTTGCACAGTGGTTCAACAGGGAATCTACCAATTTATTATATTATTTTAGGTATGCGTTTTAGGTAGGGCTTATTAAATCATATAAGCTTGTCATATATTTTAGATATGTATTAAAACAGTGAAAAGTAATTCCATTCTTAAACTTGTATATATCATTATGCCCCAGTGGTATATTGTAACGCATATATTGTGTTACAATTTGACCTGTCAACTTGCCCCACATCGGGGTAAATCATGTAATCATGTAATTATATCATAACAGGACACCCCATTACCAACTTGCCCCACATCGGGGAAAATCATAACACTTTAGGATAACCCATTTACAACTTGCCCCACATCAGGGTAAATCATCACACTTTAGGATACCCCATTTACAACTTGCCCCACATCAGGGTAAATCATAACACTTTAGGATACCATATTTGCTAGTTGCTCCACATCGGGGTAAATCATAACATTTTAGGAGACTCTTCATTTATGCACTTTCCTAGTGAGTTTCCTAATAAAGAGTCATTATGACATTTCAAATTCACATATTCCAAGCTACTAATATTAAGGTCCACTGTAACGTCCAGTTCCAGTCTTCGCACTGTGCATCATCTATGATGTGTCCAGTTACACTATTAAAAAATTGTGGGGAAAATCAAGTGTCTTGTTCTCTCATATTCTTCATGTCCATATTAGAATAAACCAGTTTTAGTATGTTTTTAATATGTTCATATCGCATAAAAAAGATGTTAATATAATATGGCGTATGATAGTCTAATTAAATAAAAACAGTGTATTTAATATATAAATATCACTATTGCTTGAACATAATATTTTGTTTAGTGATATTAAAATATAAATGTATTATATGGTTTACAGCAGAACCTATTGTGTACGAATAAATGATATACACACACACACATGAAGTATGCGGATTCCCAACTCTTGGTAATATTCTCTTCCCTTGTGTCCTCTTTCCTGGTGCATGGGTGTATAGCGAAAGTAATCACTGAGTCTGTCATCCTATCGGTTATTAAGACAAGAATAGACGTGTAAACGACAAAGGCAATTACAGGCCTATGTGCCTCTCTAACATAGGTTCCAAGATTGTCGAAACTGTATTACTCAATCGTATGGATGTTTTCTTGCAAAGAACACCACATCAGTTTAGGTTTAAGTCCAAGCATGGGACGGAGTTGTGCGTGTTCGCATTTAATGAGCTACTAAGGTTTTACACCAAGCACGGGTCGGCTATGCATGTCGCGTTTCTGGATGCTTCAAAAGCATTTAACCGAGTCAATCGGCAGAAGCTTATAACAAAACTAACACAACGTGATGTACCTAAATACCTTTTAAGAGTGATCTGCAATGAGTACAATAACCAAACTGTACGTGTCCGGTGGGGATCTACTTACTCGGAATTTTTCCCTGTGGGTAATGGTGTTAAACAAGGAGGGACGTTATCCCCATTACTCTTTAACGTTTATATGGACGAATTGAGTGTACAACTGCTCACAAAACACAGCTGCATGCAACACTTATTGGTTTTCATTCTTGGGACAACGGTGGTCAATCACCTGATTTATGCAGATGATTTACTTCTGTTCACCCCGGTAAGGGACTGAAAACGTGACTTGACTGTTGTTACATATACGGTTGTGAATACGATGTTCAATTTAATGCCGCCACATCTCTGATCATGTACTTTGATTCTAGAAACGCAAATTTTGCTAGAGAAATTACATTAGGAAGAACAAAGTTAAACTTAGCCACTTCATGTAAATATCTTGGTCATGTTAGTTGTAACGATTTATCTGATAAGGCCGACATTCAAGCCAAAGTTAGACTCATTTATGCTAAGAGCAACATGCTGAGTCAAACATTTCACTATTGTTCTTCTGCTGTAAAGAACAAGTTAGTCATAGCCTACTTCAGTAATGTTTATATGTGCGCCTTATGGGTGAATGATAGGAAAACAGTTTTCCAGCATTTTATAGTGGCATATAACAACTCTTACCGAATTTTAAATAGGCTGCCTGAGATACAGCGTCAACCACATGTTTGCTGCAGCCTGTGTCAACTCTTGTAAATGCGTCACTAGAAATGCTATTTATAGTTTAATGGCTAGGATTGACAAGTCATTGAATCCAATTATTCAATTCATTGCAATATGCGACACCTTTTGTACAAATAAATTAAGAATTTACTGGATTGCATATTTGTATAATTTTTAAATATATTGTTTTTTTATATATTTATGTTATATTTTATATGAACAAACTGCTGATTGTCTGAAACAATAACATTATTATTATTATTATTATATATATATATATATATATATATATATATATATATATATATAGGATCAATAAAATATATACAAAAGAAAGAAAAAAAAACATCATTTATCTGGTGTTCGTGGTAACCAGGAAATAACGGTAGGCCCTACCAGATACAACATCTGACTAGGCTTACCTTTCACCCACACTATATGGGCTTGGTCAATCATTAATGCAATGATACACAATTAGCATATTTTGAACGCTCATATATAAATATCCACTTCTTTTAAAGTCCCGCCAGGTAAATATAGCTTGTTGAAACAACAATCTCATTACGGTAAGAGTTTAATTGTTGTTTTTTCTATATAACATCCGAATTTTCAGTTTATCATGTATTTTTCTTTACAGGACTCATTGGTATGGTAATCGCCGCCATCATCCTCTTGGTCACCTTCGTGGCGGTGGCTTTCATCGTTGTGTTGAAAGGTATGATTGAGTTAAATTACAACTACTTTTTTGACACATTGGCTTATATCATTGGTCGGTGGTTACTTAGATGTTGGCCTCGTCTTTTACATTGGACATAATTACTGGTCTGCACAGGTAACATGCTTGTGGCCGGTGTGCCACCTGTGTACACATTGAAGAGGGCTGGTGTTAGGATAAAAATGTAGGTTCTATGAACATACCATAGACTTCCAAAACATTAATTCTGAAAAGTCTGCCGACTTGAACAATAATTAGGAGTATCTCCACAACTTTGAAGTTTCCCACTGCGATATTTTTGGATTCACGGAATGTAACAACACCAGTTTGTTCAATGATATATTTGAATAAATACCGTATTTAAACCTATCAAGCAAGAATAACAACAAACCATTATGAGGCTTTTTTTTTTGCATGAAGGAATATTCAAAAGAAAACTACATTTCTGACAAAGAAACCCATAAAAACAACTTATTATTGTTGTAGTAGTAACAATAGCACTAACAACTGTGACTGCCACTCAGCTAGATGTAAACGAAGAGTTATCCTTGTTGTAGTAGTAACAGTAGCACTAACAACTGTGACAGCCACTCAGATAGGCGTCCAAATGAGTTATCCTTGTTGTAGTAGTAACAGTAGCACTATCAACTGTGACATCCCCTCAGCTAGACGTGCGCAAAGAGTTATCCGTGTTGTAGTAGTAACATTAGCACTAGCAACTGTGACTGCCACTCAGCTAGATGTCCACGAAGAGGTATCCTTGTTGTAGTAGTAACAGTAGCACTAACAACTGTGACAGCCACTCAGCTAGACGTCCACAAAGAGTTATCCTTGTTGTAGTTTTAACTGTAGCACTAACAACTGTGACATCCACTCAGCTAGATATCCACGAAGAGTTACCTTGTTGTTGTAGTAACAGTAACACTAACAACTGTGACAGTCACTCAGCTAGACGTCCACAAAGAGTTATCCTTGTTGTAGTAGCAAAAGTAGCATTAACAACTGTGACAGCCACTCAACTAGACGTCCATAAAGAGTTATCCTTGTTGTAGTAGTAACAGTAGCACTATCTACTGTGACAGCCACTCAGCAAGACGGGCACAAAGAGTTATCCTTGTTGTAGTAGTAACAGTAGCACTAACAGCTGTGGCAGCCTCTAAGCTAGACGTCCACATAGAGTTATCCTTGTTGTAATAGTAACAGTAGCACTATCAACTGTGACAGCCCCTCAGCTAGACGTCCACAAAGAGTTATCCATGTTGTAGTAGTAGCATTAGCCCTAGCAACTGTGACAGCCACTCAACTAGACGTCCACAAAGAGTTATCGTTGTTGTAGTTTTAACAGTAGCACTAACAACGGTGACATCCACTCAGCTAGACGTCCATGAAGAGTTGTCCTTGTTGTTGTAGTAACAGTAGCATTAACAAATGTGACAGCCATTCAGCTAGGCGTCCACAAAGAGTTATCCTTGTTGTAGTATTAACAGTAGCACTATCAAATGTGGCAGCCACTCAGCTAGACGTGCACAAAGAGTTATCCTTGTTGTTGTGGTAACATTAGCACTAACAACTGTGACAGCCACTCAGCTAGACGTCCACAAAGAGTTATCCTTGTTGTAGTAGTAACAGTAGCACTAACAACTGTGACAGCCACTCAGCTAGACGTCCACAAAGAGTTATCCTTGTTGTTGTAGTAACAGTAGCACTAACAACTGTGACAGCCACTCAGCTAGACGTCCACAAAGAGTTATCCTTGTTGTAGCAGTAACAATAGCACTATCAACTGTGACAGCCACTCAGCTAGACGTCCACAAAGAGTTATCCTTGTTGTAGTAGTAACAGTAGCACTAACAACTGTGACAGCCACTCAGCTAGACGTCCACAAAGAGTTATCCTTGTTGTAGTAGTAACAGTAGCACTAACAACTGTGACAGCCACTCTGCTAGACGTCCACAAAGAGTTATCCTTGTTGTAGTAGTAACAGTAGCACTAACAACTGTGACAGACACTCAGCTAGAGGTCCATGAAGGGCAGCCTCAAGACGTTAGGACAGGTATGGTTCATGCACCAGCTTTACAATTCAGACATATGTAATGTATAGAGGGAGATCTCCTACAGCTGGTTGGCAAGGTTAATACATAAATGTGGTAAACCATAAGGAATCACATGGCACACAAATGTGTGTATGCTAGTCAATACATTAGTGCAGCTGATTTAACTTACCTTTGGATAAGGTGTTGACTACCACCTGTTCTCTTTGAAGACCTTGCACTGTGTGACGTATTCACTGACATACCATGCTCTTACAGTGGTAGGAACCATTGTGTAGATGGATGTCCCCAGAGCAGTCTACCATCCAATGACCTATGCATTTGTCAAAGGAAATATGTGGAAATGCCATTATATATTGTCTCTCATCACGATACTGTTAATCAAATGAGATTATAAAGGTGAAATATTATAGTATTTAATAATTTCCCTACACAAACCAAACCAACTTAACCAACATTATAAATATATATATAAATTATATACCTTCTGTGATAAAATAAATGTATACCATCGGAGAATAGATATCCATACATTGAGCCTATGTCATTCTAATTAGATAATATTAATTACGAATCATAATAAGCATGTTTGCTTGCTCTAACCTCATAGTCATGGTAGAACATATACTTGTGACATTACTTAGTATGGGAGTTAAACATTTTGTATCGAATTTATTTCAGACTAAATCAATATGACCAATGTTTACGGCTGCCTCAACGAGGGCGTATGTAACGTTTCAGGAAGGAGGGAGTTCCTCCTGCCGTACCATTTCGCTCTTCATCTGTCTTTTCATCAGTTGAAGTGGTGCAAAAAGATAAGGAACCAGATACAGCCCTTTGAGTGTACGCCACTTCCTCAGCATCAACCTTCTGACGCCTATTCTGCCTTATGTCAGCCCACTCTTTCACCCGCATCTCCTTGGTAGACAAGACCTTCCCATTGAGCCCATGACGCCAAGACGGATTTTTCCCTTTGATCAAGGGTTAGACTCTCCTTGGGGATCTTGTTCAGCTTGAAGGCCTCCATATGAGCGATGTGGAAGAGGTCCTCCAACTTGACAACGAACTCCGCCTCCTTCCTCATGTGACCCTCTATCGTCCTGTCCTTGTGCTTCTTCCGTCCCTTCCACTACTCGAACAACTTATACTTTTCAATGGAGTACTATACATTACTTGGAAGTGTGCGTGCGTGCGTGCGTGCGTGCGTGTGTTTCTTGAACAATTCTGAGTATATATATATATATATATATATATATATATATATATATATATATATCGTGACATCAACAAATAGTATATTATTATTCCTTCTGTATACTTGAATGAGTCTTATCCACAAAACACGATATATTCGTGTCAATAGCTGTGATAATTATTGCCTTATGATTCAATTGTCTACAGCTATGTAACAGTTAATGTAGCCTTTTCGTGTTCCCAAATTAAATATTTATTTTAGTGTTAGCATAAATTATATAAAAAAACACTATATAATATACAATGGTGATTTTATTATTCCAGCAAATTGCATCATACCCATGGATTGCTTTAAAAACTACTGTATGCTTCAATTATGTGTGTCGAAATAAAAAAATTAATACCAACTAAAATTCCATGTTATATTTGTCATATTTCACAATTAGCAATACGCAATATGTAAATCAATTATTCACAATGCATATATAAAATGTGGAATTATTTTTGCAATTTATGTGTAAAAATACTTTGTGTCGCCTTTATGGAAAATCGAATGTGTATGTACTCAAACGCATGTTGTTTAATAAGACGGCGTGATAATTAAAATATTGTGCTTGATCGCACATTCGATTCTGACTACATGAAACATGTTGTCATCAAATGTGTCATTGGTTGAAGGAAAATGTGTGAAGGATGTGCTGGAGGATGACCCATTGAAATGTATCATTAACCTGTACGAAATGAAAAAGTCAGACCTTGTGGCCAAAGTCTCGTCTAAATGCAAGTTCCTGAAGTTGTCCTCGACAGAAATGAAAGCACTCTCCTGGGTGCTGAAACACGACACGTGTCCGATTACAGACCTCGAGTAAGTTGCGTTGTTTCTTTCTCAGACATAATCTTATTTAGGTGTCATTGAATAATAAATACATATATATATATATATATATATATATATATATATATATATATATATATATATATATATATATATATATATATATATATATATATATATATATATATAATTCAAACTTATGGCATCGTTTGGTCCACTCGTCAGTGGACTGGTACATTGATCCACTCCTCAGTCGTGGACTGGTAAATTGGTCCACTCGTCAGTGGACTGGTACATTGGTCCATTCGTCAGTGGAGGACTGGTAAATTGGTCCACTCGTCAGTGGACTGGTACATTGGACAGCAACAGCAAATCAAATATGATAACATTTGGTGCATCCATCGATCGCTAGAGCATTGACCTGCATCAGTTAACAATGGAGAACAGTGCTCGGTGCATCCATTGATGGATTAGTACATTCATAAGCTCCACATATGACATATGACAGCTTTCGATACACTGGTACACTGATCGACACCACTGTCTCAAATATGCAAGCATTCGTTAGATTAATCGAGGAACAACTATATTTAACTGCACCAATGGACCATTCAGCATTGCCTTATTTCATTTCATTTAGCAAAAGTATATACCAAGCTGTCGTAAGTTTGTTATTGGCGTACCTATAACTTATTTTAGTTGAACGAAATGAACAGATCGAATGTTACAGTTCTTTACATTTCACAACACTTTGAAACAGTGAACTCTTTGTGGCGAACTACTTGTCTGTAAATCTTCAGGAAATAAAATACACTTAATAACTAAATGGTTATATGCATTAGTGCAATACTATTTTGTTACGTTTCAAATCTGAATGAGATACCAGCCTGTTAACATTATTGATATTGTATCTTCAGTTTGCAGGCGTGCCCTCTAGACGCTGATCTCGCCAAACAACTGAATGCTGGGTTGGCTCAAAACGTGTCCATCCAGAAGTTGAAGTAAGAGTGTTCATGTAATTTTTAACATCTTAGCAATACTTATATACCACCACGTCTACAATTTCCAGAAGTGAAATTATTTGCAATAATAAATAAAGTATAATTTGTTATAGAAAATATGATGTATGGAATTCCTTGTAAAACATAAAATAATAAATAAATCTCAACATGGGTTCCTAAAAGCAAGGTCATGTCGAACCAATGTCTTATGTTTTTTTGAAGAAATTACAAAGTGGGTAGATGACGGGTCACCAGTGGATGTTGTCTACTCATATTTTCAGAAAGCTTTCGATAAAGTGCCACATCAAAGATTGTTACTTAAGCTAAAAGCCCATGGTATAGGTAATGTTGTAGTCAACTGGAAAGAAGACAGAGAGTAATAGTAGATGGTGAGATTTCAAATTGAAAATCTGTTCTGAGTGGGGTACCACAGGGATCAGTATTATGCCCTATGCTGTTTTTAATAAATAAATATATATATATATATATATATATATATATATATATATATATATATATATATATGTAATTTGGAAGATGACATATCTAGCAAAGTACTCAAATTTGCAGATGACAAAACAGTAACATTTAGTGCTGACATGAAAGTCTCAGAGCAATGTCGAATTGCTGCTTCGAAAGGAAATCAAATTCTAAGGCTAATTAGAAGAACTATCACGTATAAGGATAAACAGCTAATTGTACAAATTTACAACGCAATAGTTAGACCACATTTGGAACATTGTACACAAGCATGGAGGCAAATTCAAGCTAGAAAGACTACAACGAAGAGCAACTAAAATTATTCCAGAATTGAGAGACCTTAGTTATGAAAGCCGCTTATTACAATGTGGTTTGACAACACTAAAGACCAGGAGACTAAGATGAGACCAAATATAAGTGTTTAAAATGATGAACGGTTATGAAGAAGTTGATAGGAATATGTTTTTCAAGCTTAAAGAAAGCCGTAAAACCATAGGACACGAAGCAGCATTAGTTAAGGAACAGTGTAGGTTGCAGATGAGAAAGTACTCTTTCTCACAGAGGGAGATAAATGAATGGAACAAACTGCAAAATGATTGTGTTAATGCTAGTAGTGTGAATATGTTTAAAAATAGAATTGACAAATAGCTGATAAGGGCGGACTACACATAAATGAAAAACTGGACTCTCGATAAGCCAATGGCTTCCTTGTCCACTTGCCATCTGGAACTTGTTGTTTGGGATGGCAATCTTGTTAAATTTTCACTCAAAGGAGTGATTATAGCTGTTTTGTGGTAGGTCATTAAGGGACATCTTTAAATGAATGTCAGCGAGGTTGATGACTTAAAGAACGCATAGTTGTGGAAAATGAATTAAGGTTATCCACACTAAGAAACATGTGGCCGAAATAATTATTTTAGGCTAGTGGTATGAAACCATTAGCTACATAAGAGCTTAGCAAAACAGCCACAACATTTAACTAATCCCCAAGCGTTTATTTTTCCAAAGTTACGTGTGTAAAGCAGCTCATAATTCCGGTTTAAATAAACGTTAAGATTATTACGCTGAATTAACCTGATTCCGTCGTCAACACAGTAATTTCGAGTAGACGCCGAGACTTGTACCTCCCCCCTCCCCCCGAACAAAATTGGGATTCTTGCAATCCACGTCCATTTCGTCATCAGGTTCCTAATACTACTCGCAGACGACTTGCTGTCCACACTGACAGCAACGACAGACCGATGAACTTTGACACTGGCCCTGATCAAATATGGGACGGTCCCTTTGTGCGGCCTGGTCAAGTCACACTTAAGCGACGTAAGCGTGCACGTGGCGTATCATCCAGCAACGGATATGCCCCACCCCGCGAAAACAGACAGCCAAACCCCAGGCTTACCCGACCCGCGACGGACAGATCGCTCCGTCCCAGGACACAGGTTGTAACTGCTCACGAAGCAGCGGACAGATACGGCACTGACAGTGACTCATTAACAAAGACGAAGTATTTCAGAAACCGACGGAACTTAGCGCCGACTGAGACAGAAATAAAGCGACAGAAATGCGCAGCTATAGCGCTCTGTGTGTATTTCACACGCTGATGACAACTGCAAAGTCGACAGAATACGTCCATATGGACGTACGTTTTTATGAAACGTATTATCTGCAAATAGTCGTACTAATATAATTAAATGTACCTACAAATACATCGTATAATATTTATTTTATAAATTGTATGTGACAATATTCTGTCTACATCAATAAAACTACTTAAAAAATGCAATCCAAATTATTATTATTTAATTAATTAAAATGCATATTTCTTGATTAATAAGTACTAAAACACTGCATTAAGTATGCTATGTCTAGAGTTAGACTATGGATGACAGCTGTCGTCCAGTCACATAAATTGTTGAATGTCGCTTGTATTTACACAGACTACCCTTTTAACACAATTATATTGATACGGACGAAGATCACGTTTTAATAAGTAAAATATGCTTATCATATTGGAATATTTTACTAATTTAGATTTGTTTTGCATTTGGTAAATAATGTTTCAACCGGATAATCGCAATTTTGTTATGTATGCGGCTAGGCTTTAAAACACTTATTTAATATGTTTAATATTTCAAATCAAAATACTTAGGTATGGGGGTTGCATAGTCGTAGATGAACCTAGGGCTAGGCGTAGGGTTGGGTACTTGGGTGGCAACTGTTGTAAACAGCGACCCTGCCCGCGACCCGTCTACAACACTGACATTGTGCAGCAATGTCATCGGGACCGTTTTTATATTATGGTCACGATAACATTAATTATGAACAAGTGAACTGCGAGTGAAGTTGAAGTTGCGCCCGACCTAAATAACATAATCCAAACACAAGTCCTGGATCCGTCGTCGACACAACAATTACAAAACTTGGCGCTAATTTATTGCGACTACAAAGTCTTCCAAATGACATCCTGCAAAACTCTAAATGTGACAATAGTTGACTAAAAATATGTGTTTATTTCACCTAAGAATTGGGAATAAATTTTGATGTCATCTGTCATTAATTAAACTGTTAAATATTCACTGTTTCGTATTACAGTTTACAAGGCTGTCACATCCCGGCCGAGGAAATGGTGGCGTTGGCTACAGGAATAGAGACAATGACGGCCCTGACAGTTCTCGAGTAGGTGAACATGTGTACAAATGTATAGATACTAGTGCCCTGCGCGGGCCGGGCTTTGGGTCCAAGCCCGGCCCGGCCTGCAGCCCGCGGGCCGGGCCGGGCCGGGCCGGCCGGGCCGGACCTCTACATAATTTCGCGGGCCGGGCCGGGCCTGGGCCTACATACTGCGGGCCCGGGCCGGGCCTGGGCTGAAAACAATTTAAACACATCGGGCATGGGCCGGGCCTGGGCCTAGTGTGAGCGGGCCGGGCCGGGCCGGGCCGGACCTCTACATAATTTCGCGGGCCGGGCCGGGCCGGGCCTGGGCCTACATACTGCGGGCCGGGCCGGGCCTGGGCTGAAAACAATTTAAACACATCGGGCATGGGCCGGGCCTGGGCCTAGTGTGAGCGGGCCGGGCCGGGCCTGGGCTGGGCCTGGACATAATAAAAATATTCGTACAAAACACCGATTATTACTTTATTTTTTTACTAAAAACTGATCATAAATTGTAATTCCGGTTAATGAAAGCTTAAGATTATTTCTGTAGTATTATATAGTTGCAAATTGAGACCTTGCATGTAATGTAATGGCCCCATAAGTTCACTTGGCTGGAAGTAGCCAGCCCCAAATGTTTACTTTAGAAATATTTGCAGAGGCAATCAAGCCATGATTAACCATCAACTTATCACCCTTTGACCCTACCAGTGGACATTCTATTGTCTAAGTCTTCCCTCCAAACATTGCACACCTGAATGACCTGCCCACTGCCAAGTGCCCACTAGGCCACTAGCCCACTACCCAGTGCCCAACCCAGTTGGTAATTTGTATTTTTCCGTAGTTCTAATTCATTCACACTTGTACAAATTCACACGTCTGAACCTGTCTGTCTCAGGCTAGTGACTGCAGGCCTGCTGGAAATGCCACTGGGTGTCAGTGCCAGTGGGTGACATTTAATTGAAATATCATATTAAATTATGTTAAATTAGTTGAGCTAATTCAATTAACAATATAAATTGGGGTTATGGCTTGCATATGGGTTATGTCAGGGTTAGATAAACAAATCTCCTACCCTAACCATAAGCCAATACATTAAAGCCAAATATAACAAATGTTATCATATTTAATAGTAATGACACTAAGAAGTTTTTCTTTATTTTTCTTCAGGATATTCTTAAGTTTGAAAAAGTTATTGTGTACTAAGAGCTAAATATGTTATGCCCCATCCCATATGTGTGTGTGTGTGTGTGTGTGTGTGTGTGTGTGTGTGTGTGTGTGTGTGTGTGTGTGTGTGTGTGTGTGTGTGTGTGTGTGTCTGTACTAGCTGCCAACTGAGGACCTGCGTGTGTTTACACACCCTTCAACTGGGGACTCCCAGACAACTGGGGACCTCAGGCCACGTCCTCAGTTGTGTTTTTGTATTAATGGGTACAGAAACGTTGTTTGAGTTGAGTTAGACTAAAATTAGTAAAGTTCTTATTTGACAGTTTCGATGAGTTTCGTGTGTTATCTGTGTGTGTGTGCACCTCGACGATTTCAAAGCTCCCGCTATACTTTCATCACACACAAACTCGTTGTGCGCATGCGCTAGCAAAGCCGCGGGCATTTCCGGAGTTTTCGTGTCGTGGAAGCAATTACTCGGCAACAGTTACACGTGAGTATTCTACAGTCTGACGTTATATATTCACTATTTTTAAAGCCTCTGTACTTTTCTATAAGATTGAGGAATTTTGTAGTGTAAATGTAGTCTGGCAAAAGCATACATTCATTTAGTATATTGTGTTTTTGCGGTCCAAATAGTGCAACCGCGGTGAGCGAAAATATAAGCCGCTAGCGTTTACTGAAGAAGACGGTAATGTGTCGCGGCGCTTTAAGAGATATGATCACTTCCGTCTTGCAATTGAAAATCTTTTAATAGTCCAATAGTCAATAAAGGTTAGTTAACATTTTATTTCTGGCCTAAAGCTAAGACATCAAATGAGATGTAATTTTAGAGGAAACAAGACTCCTCTTTAAGACTCATATTTTTCTCTTGTACAGCTTATTTTAATACGATTTTCCTTACACACACACACACACACACACACACATATATATATATATATATATATATATATATATGTGTGTATAAGGAAAAGCGTATTAAAAATGTATAAGCTGTACAAAATATTTTATTTTCCCAATCATGCATATTTAAAATTTAAATATGCATGTCACTTGGTGAATCACTATGGAATGATCTTAGGAATCATTTCTACTTTTATGTACATTTACTAGACTCAGTACTAAGGTATATGTTTCAGGATGCATTACTGTTGCAATTCTGTAAGTAATAAATTTTAGCGACCATCAATATATTCAGTTACAACATTAATTCTGTTTCTGCATTTCCCGTGTATGTGATGCCACATTAAACGGTAGCATATCTAATAAGAATGTACGTAATGATTTGTGTTTGACGTACGTGGTTTGATCTTCTTTAATCTAGTGGCAACATGAGGCAAAGGCGCCAAAAGCGGCAGACACCTCTCCAGGAGGCGGAGAAATGCTGCACAACAGGCGTCAATGTTTTGCAGCATTTTACTGTTGAATACATTGATTCTGAAATTGGTATGTACAGCAGCCTAGAAAAGCATGCTGACACAAACATATTGATTTACATTGTTTAATTATAACTTTTTGCTTATTTTTAAAACAGTCACTTGTATTATTTTGTTTTTATTATGTTTGGCTGGTGTCACATGGCACAAGATTGAAGTTTATAAAGGCTGCACGGCTATTCACAATGTTATTACAGGTGTTTTAGTTTTACATTGATCTGAAACTTTTTAATGCTGCATATCAGTACTCTTGACGCAATATGATATCTGGGTACTAGTATGTGATTTATGAGACATTGAGAGCGATTTATTCAAACAGTGCGCTTATAGAATGTATGCGAAACTGAAATATCAGATGCAACACCTGTTTTACACTTGTGGATTATTTAAATAACAACAAAGTATTTTAAACCTACATGATAACTGTTGAAACATTAGTACCATAAATTATAAATGAATGGTAAAATATAGAAAGACTGGACTACCGGAGGTAACCTTACAAAGGCATTATGTGGTATATCTTGTTCTTATTTTCTAGGTCATGGTGTTTTCACAAAACGCAACTTTGACAAAGGAGACTTTCTTCTACACTATCAAGGAGAACTTCTTTCATACAAGAAAGCTTTAAGCCAAGAGAAGATGTATTCTGCAGAAGAGCGAGCATTCATGTACTACTTCAAGAACAGTCAGAGTGGGTGTACAATGTGGTGAGCTTGCCTTTTCACTGTAAAAATATGCCCCTCATGGACCAGTGTATGTTTGTAAATACCTAAGCATTCTAAGACATTTTTATACTATGAGAAATATATATGTTATGATATATACATGAATGCTAGAATATATGTTGATGAATATCTTAGCTGCTTCCTACTATGCATTAAAGTATAGCTTATGTAAATGTTCTTGAAAGGTTATGGAGTTGAATATAATGGTCAACAGTTTATAATAGGATATATGTAATGACAACTCTCCAAGTATTTGTCCATGTAAATGCCTAATACTACATATTTTTCAGTGTTGATGCAGCTCTTGATCCGTTCGATTTGAACATTACAAGAATGGTTAATCATGCATCCAGTCCTCCACTTCAGAACTGTAACATGGTAATTGTGATGTGTCCATCTGGCTGCCCAAACCTATGTCTCTTTGCATCAAGAGACATTCGTGCTGCCGAGGAACTGCGCTATGATTATGAAGGTGGACGCTCTCCACGGCAAAAAAAGACTGAAACAAGAATTTCAACTGGAAAACGACATAAATCAACTTACGATGATGATTCTGTTGTATCAAATAGTTACTCTAGTGCCATATATCGCGATGAATCAGATGAGGATTACAATCCTTTAGAAGACGAAAGTGCATCAGTTGACTTGGAGGGCAGCGGAGATACATCAGAAATAGAAGAAGATCATTGTGAAAGTAGGTTGTCAGATGAATTGTCTAAAGTTTTTCCCATGTATAATAAGGCCAGCAGTAGTACGGAAACAATCACTGGATGCCACTCAGTTAGTAGCAGTACATCGGTTCACCAGGAAGACAAACTCTACGTGCAGCAGTCTGTGGTGGGTGGTGAAAAACGACAGCTGAAGAACCACAGTTGTCTATATTGTGAAAAGCAAATTTCCAAAATGGCAAGACATTTGGAACAAGTACATGGAGATGAGTTGGAAGTAGCAAAAGTGCTAAATCTTACTAAAAAATCAAAAGAAAGAAGGGCAGCTTGGGCAGCCTTGGTTAACAAAGGTGACTTTAATCACAATTACAGCGTGATTGAAAGTGGATCCGGCTGCATTATTCCAAGATACAGAGCCAGACCAACTCAATTGTCACAAACTAGTGATTATGTACCTTGTGAATACTGCTGGGCTATGTATGTCAAAACAGACTTGTGGAAACACCAGAAGACCTGTCCACTGAACGAAAATGTCCATGATAAAGCAAAACGTAACGAACCCATTGAAAATGGGAAACTTCTTCTGCCACTGAAAGTGAAGAGCAGAGATCTGTATGCTAACATTCTGCTTCACATGGTGGATGATGAAGTGAGATATACAATAGAAAGTGACCCTTTGTTAACAGCATACGGAGTTCGGCTGTATGAAAAATATGGTCATGAAATTCACAATCGCAGTTACATAGCCAACAAACTGAGAGAGCTTGGAAGACTGATTTTAAGCATCAGGAAGATCACCAGTACAAAAACAGATTTGGAAAGTTGCATTGAGCCCGTTAATTGGGAACTGCTCCTTCAGGGGGTTAGAGAAGTTGCTGGTTATGATGAAAAGAACCACAGTTATAAGACTCCTTCTCTGCCACTGAAACTTGGAGCCAGTTTGATGAAGTGTGCCAAGCTTCTTCAGTCAACAGGCCTGATTGAAAGCAATGATGAGAAAATAAAGAAGGCTCAAGCATTTCTGGACCTATATGCCAGTGAATGGAGTGACAGAATTAGCACAGTGTCTCGGTCAACTTTGAGAGAAAACCAGTACAACAGACCACGCCTCTTGCCTTTGATTGAAGATGTTGTAAAGTTGCAGAAGCACTTATCTGGGAAAATTGAAGAGAAATTGTCGGAAATGGCTCAGGACATAAACGCCTATGTTGACATAGTTCAGCTTTCTTTGGCACAAGTGATCTTGTTTAACAGGAGGAGGAGTGGGGAAGCAGAGCGTATGAAATTGTCTGACTATGAAACAGCAGTAAAAAACAAAACAGAGCCTTCAAGGGAAGTTCAGAAATCTCTCTCAAAGTTTGAAGTTCATTTGTGTAAAAGTCATACCAGAGTAGAAACCAAAGGCAAACGAGGAAGGCGAGTTCCTGTGCTTCTAACCCGGCGTATGCTGGCAGCAATACAGGCTCTGATCATGAAAAGAGAACTTGCTGGAGTTCAGTCTGATTTCCTGTTTGCTAGACCCGGTGTCGCAGCTATGCCGTACAGAGGGCATGATTGTCTTCGAAGGTATGCTAAAGAATGTGGTGCAAATCACCCAGAACTTATGACGTCAACAAATCTGCGCAAACAACTGGCAACAGTGTGTCAGGTACTCAGTCTAAGTGAAAACAGTCAAGACATCCTCGCCAACTTTCTGGGCCACGACATCAGGATCCATCGCTCCTTCTACAGACTGCCTGACAACCTTCTTGAAGCAGCCAAGGTTACAAAGGTGCTTCATGCGGTTAACGAAGGGGAGATTGCAAAGTGGAAAGATAAAGACTTCGATGAAATAGACTTTGACCCAGAGGGTTAGTTTATAGTTTTTACTGGAAAAGTTACTGTTTTATTTAGATGGCATAGAAAAGTTAATAATTTATGAAGGGGAGATTGCAAGGTGAAAAGATAAAAACTTCAATGAAATAAGTGAAAAGATAAAGACTTTGACCCAGAGGCCTTATTTTATTTACTGAAAAAAGTTACTGTTCTGTTAAGATGGTTTAGGGAAGTTATAATTACTTTATATCAAGATTAGCTGACTACATGACTGTGTTCTTTGTAAAAAAAATTAAGATTAGTTTGACTGAAGTGACACATATTTAATTTTGATAACGTGTTAATCAATACTGTTGTAAGCTTAGAACCCAGCCGATTCTCTGCAATATATTTGGTCAATTGTATTTTGCAGAGACTGTTCAAGCTGAACAGTCGGGTGAAGAGGATGATGACACAGAGGATGACTCAGCTGACACCTTGACGAAAAATCAGGATTTGGAATCTGATGATGGTATGCTTTTAAGATATGTAAACATATTATTTAGTATCCATACATGTGCTGTCAGGTTAAGGTTTTATTTGAAAAAGTTATGCGTGGATAACTCATAAAATGTAGTGTAACAGTATTGCATGCCATTGTAATGAAGTTTTTAAGTTTACTTATAAGGTAATGACTGCTTGGGGAAAACAGTGTTCAAATTTTCGATATGCTCGGTTTATTTATTTGTTTTATCTTTCTTTGTCTTGCTTTCAGACATGGACTGTACACCAGAGAGCCCTGGAATGAAACATCCAAGGAATAGGCAAAAGTCAAAGAAAACCGGTACTATTTATTTATTATAAGGGGACATATGGCAGCTAGAATGATGTTTTATGAAAAACAAACTTACTCTACATGTGTTTCCTCCTTATTCCAATATTTTTGTATGTTTAATATAAATAAAGTTCACTTTTATAATAGTGACTTACCTCTAAAATTTTTTTCATGGTTAAAGCTTTCTTCTAGCAAGTAATCAATGCTGTTATTCAATCTTTGATGGCCATTTACCCAAAAAAATGACATTTTGGCAATGAGAAAGTTCAACACCCTGGAATTTAAAATGATATTGTCATCTCGTTTGGATTGTTGTGTCTGCCTGCAAATTCACCAAAAATGTCCTTAAAAATTTGGTTTTGTGCAATATCTTGGGGGTAGTGAATAAAAATGTGTTGACAAATGTTAAATTTAGAATATCATAACTTTTAAAATTTAGAAGAAGGAAAATATTCATAATGTTGGAATTTTTTAGAGGAATTCTCAAGTTAACTAAGCCAATGATGATTGTGAAAGTATTATGATAAAACATCCACTACTTATGTGTTGTAATTTTTAAGAGGGGCTATAATTCCGTCATATGGCAGCTGTTTTGTTTGTTGCCATGTACACGGGGTATGGCATGAAAATTTGCAATATATTTTTACTAGAAAAACCAACTCTATACTTTGGGCATAAAAATTGCACTGTGCAAAAATCCTATCCAGCTTCCATATATCCCCTTAATTAAATATATGTAAAAAGGGTAGTATTTAAAAAAAAATTTGGGGTACTTTCCCATGCTTAAAGGTCATATGTTTTTGTCCCTAAAACCGAACTTAAAACTTATTGTGCTTATCATAGCAGAGCACTCGTTGATGTGTCGTAGCAGATATCTTGGTGGCAGAGTGGTTAGCACACCTGCAAACTCCGATCACGAGGGTTATGCCTGGCCACAACTAAACAGTTCAATATATGTAAACACTGCTCTTTCCATTGTAACGCAGATGATCGTTTTAATATCAGTCATGTCTCTCAGGAGATGAGCTCAGGGTTGTTCCATTTTAATTCGTTGGTGGGGTCACTATAATTCCAAATTCATTGGTGGGGTACCAATTATTTGCAATTCTGTGGTGGGGTATTCTCCGAATTTCTACATTCCGCATATGGGTTCTGAATGTAGGGTCCTGGCGTATTATTTCCTCTGTCAGAAATAATTTTGGTCACTTCTGATGATACCAAATTATAACATAGGTATACAGTGTGCATCAATATAGTTACTCATTGATTTTGTAATGTGAGTGCTACTAATTCAAGTCCACCTCCACATTTTAACGGAATAGCCCTCACCAAAAGACTAACTGAGTGCGATGTTGCACTATATAAGAAATTTATTTTTATTAAATAATTGATAATAAGTTCAACTGTTTTGCAAAAATAGTTTAAAATTTTTTTCTTTAAACAAGCCTTAGAATGTATTCTCAATATTTGTAGATAGCAATACATTTGGATTCTTATTCAAGAACATTCATGGTTCTGTGAAAATTTCTTTTGCATAGGACACAGCACTGTGAGGAAAAAGCCTTGGTCACACGAGGAGAAGTCAGCAGTAGAGAAACACTTGAGCAGATTCATCACAATGATGAAGGTGCCAGGAAAGAAGGCTTGTGCGGAGGCAGTGGAACTGGAATCAGCATTACAGTGCCGGTCTTGGGAAGCAGTCAAATATTATGTATACAATTGTATTCAGATGAAGAAGAAAAAATTAAGGAAGTGAATGATTTCTGTAGAAGGCCGCAAAAGGGACAGTAATTGTAAAGAATAAATATGATGAACCTGTTAACAAAACTGTGTGTCTTGTATATAGGAAGTAGATTTATACCTATGAAGGTTATATATAGTGTAACGTCATTGGTTTCATGCAGCAGTAACAATTGAGATATATATAGTAAAGTAGAATAGCATATTCTCAAGCACCACATATAATTCGACAACCAGGTACATCTGATTTTCCTAGGACGATGTATATGTGTACCCACATTAACACCACACAGTAGATTTTTCCATGAAAAGCGCACCATATGAAATCAATCTAGGAAGTCTTCAGTAAGGAGCATGTATGGTTTCTTCTTTGCGAATGTGTATGTAAAGTCGTCGGTTGGGAAGTGACTGCATGGATCCTCGTTAACAAGTGTCTGGTGAAGTATTTGCTTGGGAGCACATGTAGCGGTTCGCAGTTTCAAGGGTTTATGGGAAATCTTCGGTTGAGATTGTTTGTTGTAAGGTTCTCAGTTGCAAGTGTGTATGGGAAGTCCTCAGTTGAGAGAGTGTGTGTGACAGGTTCTCAGTTGCAGGTGTACAGTCATATCATTATTGTATCTTCTAAAGCAAGCTAGTCAGTATTATCCACAATGTCTATAATACCAACTAAAACAAATTATAGTTACATATTTTTACAAACTTTGTTTTTATTAGCTTATTAATTGGGTCCCCAGTTGCAGGTGTGCTGTCACAAGTACCCACTTGGCACCTTGTACACGTATGGGTGTGTGTGTGTGTGTGTTTTTTTATTTAATAAAACAATCAGTCTGTTTTACAGTTTATTTGTTTTTCGTATTTGTTATAAGAATATAGGTTTATTGTGTACTAAGAGCTAAATATGTTATGCCCCATCCCATATGTGTGTGTGTGTGTGTGTGTGTGTGTGTGTGTGTGTGTGTGTGTGTGTGTGTGTGTGTGTGTGTGTGTTTTATTTAATAAAACAATCAGTCTGTTTTACAGTTTATTTGTTTTTCGTATTTGTTATAAGAATATAGGTTTATCTTCTCTAAACTTAGCGGGCCGCGGGCTTACCCATCTTTGGCCCGCGGGTATGGGCCGGGCCTGGGCCTGAAACTTGCGGGCCGGGCCGGGCCTGGGCCAAACATTCACGGTCTGGGTCGGGCCTGGGCCGGGCCTGGGCCTAAATTCCAGTTTGCGGGCCTGGGCCGGGCTTGAAAAATTATTGCGGGCCTGGGCCGGGCCTGGACTCTAACTGCTAATTGCGGGCCGGGCTTGGGATCAAATTCTAGGCCCGCTCAGGGCACTAATAGATACATTGTATGTGTACAAAAACAGTTGTACTAATATAATTAAATGTACCTACAAATACATCGTACAATATTTATTTTAGAAATTGTATGTGACAATATTCTGTCTACGTCAATATAACTATTTACAAAATGCAATCCAAATTAGTATTACTTTAATTACTTAAAATGCATATTTCTTGATTAATAAGTAATAACACACCAGTAATTATTATTTACTATTCACGTGTTATGTTCATTAAAATTCACTCTGTCTAGATATTGTTTTAAACTGATACGTGAATTAATAAAACATTATTTCAGGGGTTCAACATTTCTCGTCACACAAACTCGACTTTTCAAAACAAACTGTCTTTTTTGCTGTCCACAAAATGTACTTTGTGTCGAGAAACATTTGTGTTTATAGAGTCTAGTTGACTGAAAGTTGTTTGTTTGTAGATTATTAGTTTTACTTCGGTCAGAGAAATGTGTTAATTACTGCGTCACGGAGATAATTTTTACTTTACAGTCTCAGCTGGAACGATGTGTCACCGGCGGCGGCCAACAGACTCGCCGAGAGTCTGGAGAGTCTGACGAGACTCGAGACACTCGAGTAAGATTTGTAATTACGTTGACTTGACATAGTTTAATGTTGACACGTCAATTGTTGGTGATTCGGTGAAACAGTTACACACGCACGTACACACGCTGTTTAGTGCGCACGCACGAACCCACTCAGTTGTTTTCCGTTGTTGACAAGTTATAAAATCCAACTCTCTTTCTGATGATGTTATATAAACAAGCTGATTTTACATAAGTGAGTGTCTCATTTCTTACGTCTATACCGTTAGTTACCTAGTCACAAGCGTCCCCCCTACTGCGTTCAGGGTTAGCTTAATGACATCAATAACCATGGTAATAGAAAGAACTCACTTCACTCAGAAGATTCCAGGTAAACTCGTTATGACTTTAATCAGACAAAAGATGATACAGTTACATACATAGACAATCATTTCTATTGTATAAGACTACATGATGACAGATCTATGCGTAGTCGTACGCCCACCAGAACTAACTAACTAAAACTCATTCTAACTCTCTTCCATCAAGACCAAACTAAAACTGACTATCTGTATTGTTGGCATGCATTTATACGCTTTCTTGCGCCAGGCACAGTCATGATGAGTCCTCCCAGAAGGGAGGGCGTATCCTTATAAGTCAACAGAACAGTCTCAGACGTGGACCACTATTCTGGACATCCAACGCTAACCCACACAATATATATCTGGACACTCCCCTGCCTGCTTTATGTAACTGTACTGGTCGCTTTCTAAAACAACAACTTTGAGTGCAGGACGGGTCAGCAGACATCGTTAATATAGTTGTACCGTCCGCTATCTAGATATAGGTGCTTTTTTAATATAGCTGTAGTCTTCTACTGGGGCAGTCTGTTTTGATATAGCCTTTTCTAGGAGGCTGACCTATTCGTCCGCTCTCGCTTACTTAGTTGTTTTCCTTCATAAATCCGTTTACACACAACTTGTCTCCCTGCTATAACTAGAGGGGTACATGTCTTTACAAAGTGTCGCATGTCGTTTACTTTACACGTGTTCATGTTACTCGTGACATTTGTCTGCAGGTTGATGTTGTGTCACATCCACGACTCCGGGGCGAAACAGATCGTCGCAGCAGCCAGCAACTCAAAGAGTCTAAGTCTCCTCCAGTAAGTTGAACTGTGTTATTTCACTCATCTATCTTCTCTCAACCGAGTAATTACCCCGTCTGACGGGGCACTTGATGTTCTACCCACCAACGACAAACTTTTTTGACAGCCTCCACCCAGTTTGTGTCGTCAAATGTCCTTGACATTGTAACTTTTTTGTTGTAGTTTATTTTCGTTCCTCTCAACAGTCTTTTTTTCAAAAACCTGTCACGTCTAATGTCGCCAAATTAAACATTTTTGAACAGTAGACGACTGTAGACGACATTTGTCACCAAATGTGTTGCTGTCAAACGTCGTTTTTCGGCGACAACTAATTTGTTTAATACTATTTTATTATTATTTATTTTAATAATAATAAATCGTTAACTTGTGTTATAAATTTAACAGATTTTTCACAAAAGACTTTCGACATCCACAATCGGTGATAGACCGCTGTGCGGGGTAACTTTGTAGACGTCGTGTAATCACCCCTTAGCAGCAGGGCAATTAGTGTGGGTTGGGTGAACAGAAAATTCAAGTGGATATTAAGTTTGATTTTGACGTCACAAATCTCTGTGTGTTTGTTGTAGTTTCGGCAGCAATCACATCACAGCCGACGTCTGTGAAGAGCTGAAGGAGGAACTGAAGGGGATTGATGGACTGGATGTAGCGTGAGTAGACCTAATGTCTCTTGACACACGCACTGACACACGCATTGACACACCCACAGACACACGCACCGACACACGCACCGACACACGCACCGACACATGCACTTACAAACGCACTTACACACGCATTTACACACGCACTCACACACGCACTCACACGCGCACTCACACACGCACGCACACACGCATTGACACACGCACTCACTCACACACACACACACACACAGACTGAGTGTAACACGTGTGTCGTCTGTTGTAGACTGTACATCCAGCATTCGCCGTCCAACGAAAAGGGCTGTGCTAGAGTCGGTTGTGTGGCGTGGCAACAGTAGGTCAGTGACGACTGTCACAGGACAAACAGCGATCACAGCCACAACCGAGTCCTCTCACAGTACAGCACCATCAAGCCATCAAGACAACACTTTCACAGTCACCCTTCCTCTATAGACTGACCCATTGGTGGAGGTTGGGCACAGACCACACTTTCACACCGGATACGTTAAAACAGTTTGTTTTTCGTACTACTACATTAGAGATACAGACGCTGATGGATCACGTATCACTACATTGACTATTATTAGATATACAGACGCTGATGGGTCACGTATCACTACATTGACTATTATTAGATATACAGACGCTGATGGATCACGTATCACTACATTGACTATTATTAGATATACAGACGCTGATGGGTCACGTATCACTACATTGATTGTTATGCAGAACGTACCAACATTTCAAGCTAACTCTCATGGCTGAGCCGAAATTGAGGGGTATCAGCTGTAGGTGCATTTTTCTATAAAAACAACGAGGTATGTAATTGTCAAGCGTTTCATACAGCATATGTCTTAATGAAGGGTAAACGTGCTGTGAAATTATAAAGAAAATCGTTGAACACATTTTACAGGAATCTAAAGAAACGTTGTAGTGGCGACCTATGGGAAAATAAACTGTGGTTTGTCTGCTGTTTGAAAATACGACCTGTTTTACCATCAGATCATACAATAACATGCTTTGAGAGAGTGGAGGTTTTGGGGCGCATTTAGAAACTGATATTTACCAGAAATAAGTGCTGTCATTGATAATTTTCACGAGTTTCACACAGCATGTGTCTTAATGGGGGGATGTGCTGTGAAATTTCACTACTGGCCCATTTTATGGACACGTGTCACAGGCTGTGAAATGTCTCACTAATGCACACACAAACACGCGCAATCATTGCTACTAATGCACTCTCTCGGTGGCCATTATAAAGTATCAACATGACAAACAGTGAAGTTCAAAGTCGATATAGTTCTTTTCTGATTTCTGTGATGTAAGGATTGACAACAGTGTCAATTTCCGAGTGAGATCGAGGCACGGGCATTGTCTGCATGTGCATTACCTATTTTTCATATCTCAGAAACAGTTGAGTGAACATTCATGCTGCGGTATGGGCAGCCAGTACCCGGCCAAAAAGGAAAATAGCCCTACAAACCCTTGAATTACGACGCCAGTTTTATGTTAGCACATTAACGTTCTCTGTTCTGAAGAGAGTGTTGGGTGAGTGGTGGGTACAGGGAGTGGTTTGAGGGCGGACATAGGGAGGGGAGTATTGGGTGAAGAGTGGTGTACGGGGGTGGATAGTGGGCGGACATAGGGAGGGGAGTGTTGAGTGAGTGGTGGGTACGGGGGTGGATTGAGGGCGGACATAGGGAGGGAGTGTTGGGTGACGGGTGGTGTACGGGGGTGGATAGAGGGCGGTCAGGGGAAGGGGCTTGTTGGGTTGAAGGATGGGGTACGGGGTGGATTGAGGGTGGTCAGGGAAGGGGACTGTTGGGTTGAGGGGTGGTGAACGGGGGTTGATTGATGGTAGAAATACGGAGGAAGTGATGGGTTGAAGGATGGGGTTCGGGGGTAAATTGAGGGCGGACATAGGGAGGGAAGAATTTGGTGAACGGTGGGGTACGGGGAAGGATTGAGGGCGGAAGAGGGAGGGACGAATTGGGTGAGGGATGGGTTAAGGGGGTTGTATTGAGGGCGGGGAGAGGGAGGGAAGAGTTTGGTGAGGGGTGGGGTACAGGGGGTTGTATTGAGGGCGGGGAGAGGGAGGGAAGAGTTGGGTGAGGGGTGGGGTACGGGAATGGATTGAGAGCGGCCAGAGGGAGGGAAGTGTTGGGTGAAGGGTGGGGTACAGGGGTTGGATTCAGGGCGGGCAGAGGGAGGGAAGTGTTGGGTGAGGGGTGGGGTACGGGGGTGGTTTGCATAGAGTAAATTAACAGGTCGATCCATGTGGTTCACCACACTGCCGAGGAATATACTCAGATACCATTGTGTCAATCTGGACGCGATGGGTGCGGTCTTCCAAATTCGTCCAGAACCATAGTAGTGCCCTTTCATTAACACCATTTCCGTCTTGCAGGATGGTCCACAAGTGTACATGGTGAACTGTTTGCATACATAATTTAGAATAAGTCGATACACCGCTACCATGACCGTGAGAGGGCGCCAAAGTCCGATTACATGGGCAGCGGTAGTTCGTCACGAGACGTCTTAGGTCCCGCTTCGTCGCTTCAGAGATCTTATCGTGCCGAGTCAATTCACCGTTCATTGTATGACGCCCTTTAGTCGTGTTCAATGTCGTTTCTACATCGACGGCGTGTGCCAAGATCTTATCAGTTGTCGAGCCATACAATCAAATAGTCTCACGATATTGTTGATATTGCTGACGCTAGAATTATTGCTAATCTAAATGTTGGCGTAGAGCTGGAGTTGGCAGTAACTTGCGATTAAAACGAAGGTTAAGACATGGCAAGCTGTGTAAAAAGGACAAAGAATGTTGTTTTCTCGTGGGTTGGGGAAATGTTGAGATGACAGCCGACCGTTGGAGGGTAAGTGGCTTGCACTGGGCAAAGTCATCACCTCTCGAAGTCACTGAACAGAATAAAACTAAAACACACAATAGAAATAGCGGCGACATTGTCTTGATGACAGTCTAGTGTCCTCATATGGTGAATTTTATAAACTGATAGCAATATATGGATTATAAAAGTGACGGTTTAACAACGACAATAAAATATACTATGTTAAAACCGTTCGCGCTCAGCATAAGTCAACAGCACTAAAACCGTATAGGTCCCGTGGTGCTGCGTGCGCAGTGATAAGACGTTGTGCCAGTGCAAAGAAATTTGAGAGGTCTTCACCCCCAGGGCAACATTAGGTATAACAGAACGTCTTGTTGAAATACCCTTATTAGTATAAAGTTTATAAGGGCATACCCCTGCCTTTCAGTGTTGCTGAGAACCCAGCCGGCGCGAGCAATATAGGGCGTGGTCCGTCTTACGAACCATAATTGTATTATCGCCCAGTCAATCGTAAACACTGTCCCAAAATTAGATTCAGGATTAAAAGTTGATAACATATTTGATAAAACAGTTGCCATAGTACATGAAGATAAATAAGACGTTACTCCCTCAAAAATATTTTAGCAAAGGCAAGAAGGAATTGTCTTAAACAGACGACAGCAAAATTGTCTTAAAACAGAGGACAGCAAAAACCGGTACAATCTTCTGCGCCTCCTAGCTACCCATTTAAAAAAATAAGGTAAACTTGATCCATTTATTTCACACGAGGCCGTTCTAGGGACGTGATATTTTCCTGGTCTCGTGTAAATTCATATTTTGTTCGCATATTCATAAACTGTGAACGAGAATTGCTCATTAATACTGCGATTCGTAAAAAGGACACATCACTAAAACGACGAAGGTTGAGCGGAGGAGGACGTGTCATGAGCAGATATTGACAACTATGCTAGAGCAACTCGACTGAATTGTTAGTCTTTTGTAGGAATATTGTGATGCACATGCCATGCCCTATATCCTGCCCTCATACCCTGCCCACATGCCATGCCCCATATCCTGTCCCCATACCATGTCCCATATCCTGCCCCCATGCCATGCCCCATATCCTGCCCCCATGCCCTGCCTCCATACCATGCCCCCATGCCATGCCCCATACCATGCCCCCATGCCATGCCCCATATCCTGCCCCCTACCATGCCCCATACCCTGCGCCCATACCCTGCCCACATGCCATGCCCCATATCCTGCCCCATGCCATGCCCCATATCCTGCCCCCATGCCATGCTCCATACCATGCCCCCATACCCTGCCCCCATGCCATTCCCCATATCCTGCCCCCATGCCATGCCCCATATCCTGCTCCCATACCATGCCCCCGTGCCATGCCCCATATCATGCCTGGAGAGGAGCACATGGTAGAACTCAGCATCGTGACTCACATGGAGGCAAGGAGCGGAAAAACCTGTTCGCTCCTTCTAAGCACAACAACATTGAAGTTGCTACGAAGATACATATCTTTGTTCAGCGTTAGGCATCAACATATGGTGTTCGTTACCTTGAAGGGAGATCCACTTTCTTCGTCGGTAAGTGCTTTTAATTCAAGTAGGGGATACAATATACACGACCAGTTATCTTTAATCACATTACGTTTTTTTCAGACATGGAAATGGAAGACATGTACGGATACGAAAAGAACCGATAACGACACTCGCATTTCAGGTAACGAATATACAATTCCTGCGACCGATCACTGCACATAGCGAATCGCCCCTTCATATGTGCAGTGGGGATGCGGCAAAGTACTGTCAACTTACAATGGTGTTTGTGTAATCGTGCGAGAAGTAATATATCTTTAATGTTGGTGGTCGACTACAACATCAGTATTGTTCTGAATGATGGTATGTTTAGTGTTCAGAATCCAGTGACGGCGCCTGATCGTGGCACCGAGGCATTCAACAAGGTTATCGAGGCATCCGGCCTTGTCGTCGTTGGTGACGACTCTTTGGACGCCTTTCTATCGGAAGCCCTGCTTGAGTACGCAGACTGCCAGCGAGACAAGTCGTCAGGGCAGCAGTGCCAGGATAATAATGTTGCACTACATAGAAGTGCCATCAAAGTGTTTTTGACGACACTTAGTGATGTTTCCCTACGCGACCTTGCGGACGTAGGGAAGGCCGGTGGACTCATGGATGATTTGTTTGCAGCAAAGTGGTATGTGATTTTGTTGATTAGTTGCAAGTCGCAACGTGCATTTGTTGCTATTTACCGTCGAACATAAGACGGGTTTGTAATGCACTACTTAGAATTGGTCTCTTTACCTTACAGTGGCGATTTCTCTCGATATTGGCGACCATCTACATTGGAACATTATATATTATGATTTAAATTGGGTAACAGCTGCTTAACAGCGTTTGTTGATTTTCTATTTCCAGATTGATGCCGGGCACATGATGGCGAAATTTAGGAAATGTATCATGCACAAATTTGGGTAACAGCTATACGCCATAATCTCCTGGTCCTGTCCAGCGTCTTGACCTTCCTCTCGGGTCACCGCGTCTGGCTGTCGACGCTGAGTTTCACCACAGCTTAGTTGCAAATTCTCTCTGCCCGGGATAAATCAATCGCTAAGAGCCTGGTCAAAGAAATCATGGAGGAAGTCGTAAAGCAACAAGCAGCGGGGCTCGATGTCTTGGGCGTAGACGGCAAGGACATCGGCTCATACCTTGAAACATACTGTCTGCACAGACTACTAACTATGCTGCAGGACGGTGTTACTGCCGAGGGTGTCAACAGAGAAGAGAGGTTGGCTGTAAGAGGAGCGCTAATGCTCCAGCTTCTCCTTACGAAGGCAAAGCGGGCAGGAGACGTTGCCAACCTCAGCGTCCATGAAGTTTTAGAAAGAGAAAACGAGGAAGACGGAGAGGAGCACATGGTAGAATTCAATATCGTGACTTACATGGAGGCAAGTAGCGGAAAAACCTGTTCGCTCCTTCTAAGCACAACAACATTGAAGTTACTACGAAGATATATATCTTTGTTCAGCGTGAGGCATCAACATATGGTTACTTTGAAGGGAGATCCACTTTCTTCGTCGGTAAGTACTTTTAATTCAAGTAGGGGATACAATATACACGACCAGTTATCTTTAATCATATTACGTTTTTTTCAGATATGGAAATGGAATACATGTACGGACACGAAAAGAGCCGATAACGACACAGCGACCGATCACTGCACGTAGCGAACCGCCCCTTCAAATGCGCAGTGGGGATGCGGCAAAATACTGTCAACTTACACTGGTGTTCGTGTAATCGTGCGGGAAGTAATATATCTTTAATGTTTCCCGGTGGACTCGTGAATGATCCGCTTGCAGGAAAGTGGTATGTGATTTTATTGATTAGTTGCAAGTCGCAACGTTCATTTGTTGCTATTTACAGTCGAACATAAGACGGGTTTGTAATGCACTACTTAGAAATGATATCTTTACCTTACAGTGGCGATTTCTCTCGATATTGGCGACCGTCTACATTGGAACATGATGACGAAGTGTATCAAATGTATTATGATTTAATTTGGGTAACAGCTGCTTAATAGCGTTTGTTGATTTTCTATTTCCAGATTGAAGCCGGACACGATTCGCCAGTATCTCCTGGTCCTGTCCAGCGTCTTGACATTCCTCGGTCAAACGCGTCTGGCAATCGCAGCTGAGTTTGAAAAGACTCCGATGTCATCTGCGTGAGAGCGCAAGGAATGACGCTGCTATTGGTGAACAGTATGCTGCGAGATGTTCGATTAGACAAAACCGACGACGGAAAGCAGATCAAATTCGTAGGAAGTCGGGAGCTACTTTTACCGATAGTGACGAAATGATAGACGATGTATCCAGTAACGATGACGTTGTCTCGACAATCATCGTAGGTGACACACAAGAGACAATGGGATGTACGGACGTTAACGACATCACAGAAAACGTGTGCGAACTAATGCGAAGAGCGAAAACGATGACACCATCTGTCACCGTGAGTAGCGTTCTGCCTTCAAAGCGTAAAGCTGATCCGCAACGCTTGGCTGAAGTCAACAATCAAATAAGATTAACTTGCAATGAAACAGACGTTAAATTCGTCGACAATGATGCCAACTTTCCTTTCCGAAACGGCGCAGTAGACATAGCTGCCTTTCAAAAGGACGGGCTGCATTTGTGAGAGAGCGCTGTGGACAGATTGCTGTGATAGAGCGGAGTGGACAGATTGCTGTGATAGAGCGGAGTGGACAGATTGCTGACAGAGAGCGGAGTTGACAGATTGCTGTCAGAGAGCGGATTGGACAGATTGCTGTGAAACCTGTCCCTCCCCGAACAGACACTAAAACACATGAATCAACAACGCCAACGTTGACATCAAGACACGCCGAAAGCAGTGACCCGTGACAATGTGCTCAACGTTAGAGAGTCGCCTGATAATGGATGGAGAGTCGTTGAACGCCAAAATCGTTGGGCAAGTGCGCCAAATGCGGCGAAACTAACCATGTCACTGCCACCTGCACGCCCAGAAAGTACTGTGTCACAAATGTGGGGAACGTGGACATAAGGAGAAGCATTATATGCATGATCAAGGAATAGGCCTACACGTTCCGAAAACTGAACAAGACATTAACAATACGCGGACTTGTGCCCAGCGAAACGTACAAACATGCGATCTGCCAGTTTTAATACACTTAATGCCAGACACATTAGCAGTGAAAAAAAGGAAGAACTGCAAGTCACGGTTGCAGTACATGATGTTGCAAGTGCATGTGTTTGTGAAACGTAGCATACAGCTTATATGGGAGACAATAGCATTGCTTTACGCGTTTTTGTCTGGAGAGAAAGGAGAGGGATGATGGTCGAGCCGGTGGTGTGGCCGGTTATATCATAAACGATATAAAAGGTTGAATGACCTTGAGGTTGATGAGTTAGAGGTAATCTGTGTGGAGAGAAAGGAGAGGTTGATGAGTTAGAGGTAATCTGTGTGGAGAGAAAGGAGAGGTTGATGAGTTTGACGTAATCTGTGTGGAGAGAAAGGAGAGGTTGATGAGTTAGACGTAATCTGTGTGGAGAGAAAGGAGAGGTTGATGAGTTAGACGTAATCTGAGGGGAGAGAAAGGAGAGGTTGATGAGTTAGACGTAATCTGAGGGGAGAGAAAGGAGAGGTTGATGAGTTAGACGAGAGTTTTTTTTTATCTAAAGCTGCTTTGTTTCCTCTGGTTCTAATGGCTTCTTTAAGGTTGAAGAACATATACCTATCAATATCCTCGTAGCCGTTCACTATTTAAACATTTCTATTTGGTCTCCTCTTAGTCTCCTGGTCTCTAGTTTTGTAAAACAACATTCTAATAAGCGGATTTAATAAGTAAGGTCTCTCAATTCTTTAATAATTTTAGTCGCTCTTCGTATATCCTCTTACAATATGGCCTCCATACTTATATACAATATTCCAAATGTCGTCTAACTATTGCTTTGTACAGGGGTACAATTAGTTGTTTCTTCTTAGACGTGACAACTCTCCTAATTATCCATTGAATTCGGTTTCCTATTGAAGCAGCGATCCCACAGTGCTCTAAAACATTCATGTCAACACTAAATATTACTCCTAAGTCCTTTTCTTGTGTGGTTCTACATATTACAGCATCCCCCATTTTATATTCTTCGGCCAAGTTTCCATGTATTATGTGTATGCATTTACACTTCCCAAAATTTAATAATATTTGTCATTGTTTGGACCATTTAACTAATTTATCTTGATCATCCTGTAAACTTTGTTTATCTGTATCATTTGTAGCCTTGTGTGTCATCTACAAGTTTCAGTACTTTGCTAGATATGTCTTCTTCCAAATCATATATATATATATATATATATATATATATATATATATATATATATATATATATATATATATATATATATATATATATATATATATATATGTATATATATATATATATATATTATATATATATAATTTATATATATATATATATATATATATATATATATATATATATATATATATATATATATATTTATTTATTTATATAAATTATTATATATATATATATATATATATATATATATATATTTCCTGTTTGAAATCTCACCAACTACAATTACTCTCTATCTTCTGTGTGTAAGCCACTTTTCTATCCAGTTGATTACATCATTACCTATACCATGGGCTTTTAGTTTAAATAACAATCTTTGATGTGACCATTTATTGAAAGCTTACCGAAAATCTAAATAGAGAACCTCCGCTGGTGACTCGTCATCTACCCTCTTTGAAATGCCTTCCAAAAACATAAGAAATTGGATAGACATGACCTTGATTTTAGGAACCCATGTTGAGATGTATTAATTAATTTATGTTTTACAAGGAATTCCACCATGTGGACTCTAATTAATGTTTCGAGTAATTTATATACAACTGATGTTAAGCTCACTGGTCTGTAATTGTCTGGCTAGTTCCTCGATCCCTTCTTAAATAGTGGCGTAATGTTTGCTTGTTTCCATCCTAAAGGGACTACTCCTTCTTCTAGTGACACGGTAAAAAATGTTGCAAGTGGTGTACTAATTTGCTCTACAATTTCCTTAAGCAGTTTTGGTGGTATCCCATCAACTGCAGGTGATTTATTATCTTTCATCTTCTTAATTGTCTTCGCTGTCATTTCAGGAGTTACAAATAAATGCCCTAAATGATTTGATTTTCGCCCTCAAATTTAGTAACTGGAACTGGAAGTGAGCTGATATCTTCTATGGTAAATACTGAGCTGAAATACTCATTCAGGACCTCTGCCATTTGAAACCCGTCTGGAGTTATGTTTACATTGTTGTTTTCCAGTGGTCCGACTTGATATCGAACTTTCTATTTACTCCTTACATAAGCATGGAAATTCTTACTGTAATTTTTTTATATTACCTGCCAATTTTTTTCAAAGGGTCTTTTGAATTTTCTAATTTCAGTAGCTAGGTTAAGTGCCTCTTTGTAGTTGGTGCAGTCTTCTACATTTCCAGTGTGTTTATATAACCCAACAGCATCTGTTTGTGAGCAATTTTTCGAATAGTCTCTTTGGACAGGTGTTTCTTCCTGGACCTTTTCCCTTGTTTTCTAAGTGGAACAAATATCAAAGTAATACCCTCAATATCATATGTTAAAAAGTCCAGCATTATATTGCCGTCTTGGTCTTCAGCAAATTATTCCAATCTATATTTGCTAGATATGTTCCCATCTCTTTATTTGTGTCTTTGTTGAAATTCCTTCTCCATTGTTTTTATATGTATTCCTTGTTTTTACGTTTATATTAAAATGGATTTGGTTATGATCACTTGAACCAAAAGGTTCGTGTACTTTAACGTTGACAAATAATTATTCTTGAGAAGACAAAATTAAATCTAATTCATTCCCACCTCTGGTTGGTTCCAAGACATGTTGAGTAAAGAAACAATCCTGTGTTAGAAGTAGAAACTGATGGTCGTCACCCTCAGCACTCTCTAATGATTTATTATGATTTGATGATGATAACACATTCCCCTTGCTCACCTCCTTATCGCCTTTTGTAGTTTTACATCATCGTCCTTTCTTATGTTTGGACTACAATAAATTATTCCTATTATTAATGTTGAATTCTTGGTAACTATGTTGTACCAAACTTCCTCACAACCTGCTTCACTTTTCAGTGTTATTTCATATGCTTGGATAAATTATTTAATATATAAAATTACTCCACCTCCCCTTATTTCTCGCCTATCCTTCATAAACATCGCATAACCTGTCAATGCTAACTCAGTCTCTACTATATCTTTATTTGCCCATGATTCTGTGAAACCTATTACATCTTGGTAAATATCTGCTACCATAATATCTAACTTATTTTTTTTATTTACTATGCTCCTGGCATTTAAGCATACACACTTACGTTCATTTTCCGAAATTGTTAGTTAAATTTTTTTGCATGTGTGCTGTACTCCTTTGAGTTTTCTCTGTCAGTTCCCCTTGCGCATCTAGTTACAATCATGTGAAAATAAGTATTTACAGTATAAAACTGTTATTAATAAGTTCACGGAAACGTATTTTCTATTAAAGTTGTAACGCGACGCACGGCTGATAAACCATGGGTAACGTACTGGTTAAGAACATTAGTTCATAAAAGACAATGAGCTCACATGAGCGGTGATTTGAATCAAGCCAGGATATTACGCAATAAGGTTAAACGCGCCGCTTCGAGACTTAAGTATGACTTTTTTCAAAGCACACTTTGCAGCAATGGATGAGTAAGGATACCGTGATTGGTGGAAACATGTGAACACATTAATGGGACTAGACAGGAATGTCAACTCTGGCATGCAAGGACTAGACAGGAATGTCAACTCTGGCATGCAAGGACTAGACAGGAATGTCAACTCAGGCATGCGAGGACTAGACAGGAATGTCAACTCTGGCATGCGAGGACTACCTAGGAAAATAGCTAATGGTGATTGTGTGTTACTAGTCAATAGAATGACTGAGTTTGTTTATGTCTGTCGGTGAAAATTTACCCCGTTGAAATAAAGATAATCTAATATTCACAGTAAATGAGAAACTACCAGATAAATATGCCATCAATGTGCTTACAACATTCAGAACACTACAGAAAGTTAAGGCGAATAAGGCCACAGGGCTTGATAACATTCCTTGGGTACTAAGGAGGAATCATGCATATAACCTTGCTCCTTCATTAACTAATATATTTATGTTTGCAGATACATATGCACGTTGTCATTCAGATAGCACAAGAACATTAGAACATTACGAGTCGTCTCAGTTGGACCGATACTTTATTGAAAACGTTGGATAATCACGCGTACCCAGAACGAATAACGTTTTACGTTTTTACGCTGTTTTGGAACTCCAAGATGGCCGCGGCATTTGCACATTTACGTCATTACGTAAAGATAGACAGTAGCCTTTCTAGTCACATGACTGGCAGACTCTGGCGGCGAATGAATCGTGTTCAACCTATGTCTATCTCTATGATTGTATGCATAATTCACATAATATATTCTACTTTTTATATGCATGAATTAAATAAGTATTTTGCGTATGTTTTGTATTAGCAATGCATGCATTTTGGCGGCAGAAATGGCGGATATGACAAGATTGTGACGTCTCCTAAAACTGCCGCGTCGTATTCCACCAGTAATGTAAAAAAAAATTTAATATGTGGGTCGAAAGGCGGCGTGCTAGTGTTCAGTGAAAAGTCAGCTCTATAACTCAAAAGCACTTTAAACGAGGACACATACTCTAAAAAAGCTACGCTAGCAGGTAACTAGTGCTGTTGTGAATACCGAAACCGCAAACAGGACACTAAAGTGAACGATGAACTTCGAAGCAGAACCACAGAATCTGCTTCGATGACCATTCAAGATGGCGACGTGCGAGCCGCCGTCCTCAGCCTGATTCAGAATGACGATGACATCATGAAGAAAATACTGGAGACGGTAACCCAGGCGATCTTAAAGAAGCTCATGGAAAGCCCAAACTTTTTTGAAAAGCTAGCCAAAAATTTTCTTAAAAACGGTGTCCTCGATAACATCAAACAGGACATCTATGAGTCATGCGCTGTCGACAATGGAAACACACAAGACACGATATGACATTAGGAGAGGAGTGTTGTCGACTTGGAACGGGCCAACAAGGAACTACGGGACGACAGCGACACACAAGAAGAGTACAGCCGTCGGAACTGCCTCCTGTTGCACGGTGTCTCCGATGAGCAGACAGACTCCGACAAGGCAGTCCTGTCGGTGTGCAATGGGAAACTCGGCCTGCAGCTGACGAGTGACTGCATCGACCGTAGCCACCGCCTTGGCCACATACACAACAACGGAAGCTCGAATGGAAAGCCACGGCCGATTATCGTGAAACTGAAATCGTACGATGCGAGACGATCGATCTTCGGTGCAAAGCGCAAACTAAAAGGTACACGACTGGTGATTACAGAGAACTTGACGAAACAGCGAATGGAGTTATTACGAAAAGCGCGCACAGTTGATGGGGTCCAATCGACATGGACGATTAACGGACGGATTATATGCCTACTGACCAGCGGCAGAAAGGGAACTATCTTGCACGATAGAGATCTTGTTAACTTACGTGAACTGTGTCGACAGTGAATAGGAAACCCCACGTGAAACTGTACATAGACAACAGTACTTGGATGTGAAATTAGACGTAGACATGACTACCGAAAAAGTTCCATGTTTTAACATAGACGGTATTATAGAAGACACTAATGGAGGATGTAAGACAAACTATCTAGGTAATGTACAATACTGTTTAAGAAAGTGTTTTAACTTCGATTGTATAGGTATAACCGAAACTTGGATAAAGCCGGAGGAAAGGATTGATAATTATAATATGACAGATTACACATTTCTGTCAAAACCTAGAATGGAAAAACGAGGCGGAGGTGTTGGTATGTATATTGCTAACAGGTTAACGTTTAAGGAAAGAAATGACATAAATACAAACTCTGAGATTTGTCTATACGAATAATTTTTTTAAGATGTCGAAACCGAAAAAAACCTAAATTGTTATTGGTGTTATCTATAAACCGCCTGACACATGCATAAGTACATTTCATATACAATTTAATGATTTATTAATAAGAATTTCAAATGAAAGAAAGAAATGCATATTAATGGCAGATTTTAACATTGACTTACTTAGGTCTGACACAAACATATTTTATCCATAATATGTTTGCCAATGCATTCTATCCAACAATTGGCAAACCAACTAGGCTCACAAAACAGTCAGCTACACTCATAGACAACATTATAACCAACATTCATGAATATTCAATAAAATCTGGTATCCTTTATAATGACATATGAGATCACTTCCCAATATTTACCTTTTATGAATTAGGGGTAAAAAGAGAAAATGAGTACAAAATTGTTTACAAACGCATGACTAGCTCAGCAAACATAAGCAAATTACAAACACAATTACAAACTTCAAACTGGGAGGAGGTGTACAAGGATCAAAACCCCTGCACTTCATATGATACCTTTCTGAAAATACTAAACACACAAATGAATGAATGCTTACAGTGGAAAAAATTAAAGGTGAAAACCTGCAAAAGCGAATGGCTCACGAAAGGTATATTAATATCATGTAGTCAAAAAAATCACCTGTTCAAAATATTTAAGTGCAACCCTTCTACCGAAAGTGAGATTATCTACAACATTTACAAAAACAAACTGACTCATGTAATCAGACAGTCAAAGAAAAAATATTTTAAAGACAAATTTGAGCTATATAAAAATATTGCAGAAAAACATGGAGCACCATCAATGAAGTTATAAAGTCCAAAGATAATAAATCTGTAATAAATTATACATTTATTACATTAAACGGTACTCACTTTACAGACACAAGGGAAATAGTGGACCATTTCAATAATTAGTTTACCAACATAGGTCATCGCCTTAATGTAAACCTAACACAAACATGTAATGACCCAACACAATTTATAAAAAAAAATCATCAAGTTTGTTTCTGTACACATACATATCCTGAGGAAATAATCAACATAGTAAAAAAAGCAAATTCAAAGAAATCAAGGGGATCCGACAATGTTGATCCATACATTATTAAACAAGTTATACCACAAATTGCAAATCAACTTGCCCACATTTTCAATAATTCACTTGTGACTGGCATTGTGCCCAGCAAACTAAAAATAGCAAAGGTTATCCCTTTGTATAAAAGTGAAAACCCTGAACTATTCTCAAATTATATACTTACTTCTATCCTTCCGTGCCTCTCAAAAATACTAGAACACCTAATGTACAATAGGCTTTACAATTTTTTAACAGAACACAACATAATATAATATAAAAAAAAAACAATACGGATTTAGGAAAAACTATTCTACGTATATGGCACTGATTGATTTGGTTGATAAAATATCAAGTAACATGGACCATAAAAAGTATAATATAGGTGTTTTTTTTTATCTCTCCAAGGCTTTCGATACAATAGATCATAACATTTTAATAAATAAACTTCAATGCTACGGTACAAGAGGTACTGCCTGCAACTGGTTTAAAAGCTATCTTAATAACAGAAGACAATATGTATCGTATAACAAAGCAGACTCAAAATATATGACAATTACATGTGGAGGTCCACAAGGATCTATATTAGGCCCATTACTCTTTATTTTATATATAAATGATATTGAAAATGTATCAGATATCCTAAATCCTATACTGTTTGCAGATGACACAAGTCTCTTTCGTGTTCACACATGCTTCAACACTCTCATCGAAGAGGTAAACATAGAAATACAAAAAATCTCAACATGGTCTCATACCAACAAACTTTCCTTAAACACCAAAAAGTCAAATTTTATTATATTCACACCAAAAGGAAAAAATACAATATCAACAATGCCTTAATACAAGTAGATGGAAACAAAATAAAGCATGTCAAATTCACCAAATTCCTAGGAATATTTATAGATGAGGTGTTCCTGAACCTTCCTTTTCTTTTTTGGTGGTTTTGGAAGTACCATGGAGCTCCTTCTGGTGCCTGCGATATAGTAGCCATGCATTGGAGATGGCCATGATGATTGTGTGCAACCAGATGTACAAGTACCAGCGTCGGGATTTGACAGTTGGTTTGTACAGGGCGCACAACATGTCCAGCTTGTCAACACCTCCCATGTACATGTTGTAGGTCTTGACGATGTTTGGCCTGGGGACTTCAATGTAGGCGTGCATCTTTCTGTCGTAGCGTTTCACCATGTCGAGAGGTTCACGTCCGACAAAGGATTACACCAAGTTCACCGCTCGGTTGTCATACCAACGTACCGCTGTGATGCTTCCGTTCCTTGTGAGGCGATGATCAACTGAACCCCGGCCATTCTTCTTCAGCTCTTTTTCGGACAACAGCGGGCAACCTTTTAAGCGATTTGGACGGATTGTGCCGGTGAACAGAAATCCATCCCCTTTGAGTTACTCAACAAGTGGAATGCTTGTGAAGTAGTTGTCGGCGCTGATCTTGAAGTTGCGATTTGGTGCTAACGTTGACACCAGTTTCAGGACAACGTCCACACTCATTCCAAACTCTGACGCATTTCGTTCAGTTGGTTCCTTGCCCTGATACAAACCAAAGTCGTACATGAACCCGGACACCACACATCTGCCCCACAGTTTGAATCCCCACTTGAGCGGTTTCGCAGGTAGGAACTGTCGTAACAAGGATTTCCCTTTGAAGGCTACCATGATTTCGTCAACAGATTGATATTCTTCAGGTGTCACTTTTAGACAGTTCTTTCTTAGGTCTTCTGTCCACGGACGCAGTTTCCAGTATTTGTCCGCCTTCTTCTAAACTTCGGTAGGTGTTGTATTGTCAACGAAATGGACACTTGTCATCAGCGATTCTTCCTCCCAGTAGCATCTGACATTTGGCATCAACTTCCGGCTACTTGGACTTGGTGCAGCTATTGAATTTGGTATAGATCATTTAGAGAAAAACGCGGTATATCAAATAGAATAAGTATTACTATTGCATATATATTATACACAAACGTATTGTAGACATATATTAGGAAACAGGTTTTGTTAATTATTAGTCAGAGGGAGTATTTTAGAGTAAGTTAGTTTCGGACTCTGTCAGGGAATTCAGCGAGCGTTAATAGATTTAGATTTAACAAGATTTAACAAGATTTGCCATCCAAGCCAAAGGCCCAGATGGCAAGTGGACAAGGAAGCCATTGGCTTATCGAGAGTCCAACAATGTTCACCTACTTATAACCCGCCCTCCTGATATATGTGTCAACCTTGTTTTTAAACATATTCACGCTGCTAGCAGTTACACAATCTGTAGACAGTTTGTTCCATTCATTTATTGTCCTCTGTGAGAACGAGTGCTTCCTGATGTCCAATCTACATTGATCCTTTACTAATTTTACCTCATGTCCTCTAGTTCTGCTATCCTTCTTGAGTGAGAAAAACATATTTCTATCAATATTTTCATACCCATTCAATATCTTAAAAACTTCAATCTGATCTCCTCTTAACCTCCTTGTCTCTAGAGTTGTTAAACCACATTCTTTCAGACGTTCTTCATAACTAAGGTCTCTAAGTTCTGGAATCATTTTAGTTGCTCTCCTTTGTATGCGTTCAAGCGTATCTATATCCTTCTTACGATACGGTCTCCATGCTTGTATACAGTATTCTAAATGAGGTCTAACTATTGCTTTATAAAGAGGTATAATTAACTTTTTCCCTTATATGTTATGTTTCTTCTAATCAATCCAAGAATTTGATTACCCTTTGAAGCTGCAATACCACACTGCTCTGAAACTTTCATATCAGCGCTTATTGTAACTCCTAAGTCCTTTTCTTTTACAGTAGTACCAAGAACAGTAGCTCCCATTTTATAGTTTACATTCAAGTTCCCATGTCCTGTATGTAGGCATTTACATTTCCCAAAATTGAACAGCATCTGCCATTTCTCAGACCATTTCACTAATCTGTCTAGATCGTTTTGTAAATGTTGTTTATCACCATCAGTATTAACCTTTCTAAACAGTTTTGTGTCGTCCGCAAATTTCAGTACGTTACTTGTTATACTCTCGTCCAAGTCATTGATATAAATTAAGAATAATATAGGTCCTAATACTGATCCTTGAGGTACCCCACTCAAAACCGATTTCCAATTTGAAACTTCGCCATCTACTACAACTCGTTGTCTTCTGTCAGTCAGCCATTGTTCTATCCAGTCAGTTATGCTATCCCCGATACCATGGGCTTTTAATTTAAGTAGCAATCTTTGATGTGGCACTTTGTCAAAAGCTTTCTGAAAATCTAAGTAGATAATATCTACTGGCGATCCCATGTCTATCCACTTAGTGATTTCTTCCAAAAACATAACATATTTGTTAAGCATGACCTCGCTTTAAGGAATCCATGTTGAGATGAATTTAATAATTTATGCTTAACGAGGAAGTCCACCATATGGTCTTTAATTAACCTTTCTAATAATTTACAAATCACTGACGTTAAACTCACTGGTCTGTAATTCTCTGACTTATTTCTCGAACCCTTTTTAAATAATGGTATGATGTTTGCTTCTTTCCATTCAAACGGAACAACTCCCTCTTTTAATGACAAGTTGAATACTCTTGCAAGTGGTATACTGATTTGATCTACTGTTTCCATTAGTAATTTTGGAGGAATCCCATCCACTCCCGGTGATTTGTTATCCTTCATTGCCTTTATTTTCCTAGCTACCAATTCTGGAGTTACAACTAACGGTCCTAAATAGTCAGATTTAGCCCCTGAAATTTAGCATCAGCAACTGGTAATGAACTAATATCTTCTTTTGTAAACACTGAACTGAAGTAACCATTTAGGTCTTCCGCAATTAAAAACCCCTGTGATATTATATTTCCAGCACTGTCTTCTAGAGGTCCAACCTTGTCTTGTACGTTTTGTTTACTCCTGACATATGCATAAAAACTCTTGCTGTCAGTTTTTATGTTACATGCCAGTTTTTGCTCATAGCTTCTTTTAGATTGTCTGATTTCAGTTGTAGCTGCATTAAGTGCCTCTTTGTATTTTGCATAGTCTTCTTCCTTTCTGGTACGCCTATAAACCCTCCACATAGTTTGTTTTAGCATTATTTTTCTAATTGCCTCTTTTGACAAGTGTTTCTTTCTACACCGTTTTCCTTGTTTTCGGAAGGGAACAAATTTATTAATGATACTCTCAATTTCATATTTTAGAATATTCCAACATTCAATTGCAGTCTTATCCATCAGCATGTTATTCCAATCTAGCTGTGCTAAGTATTTTCTCATATCTTTGTAGTTACCTTTGTGGAAGTTTCTCTTGTACGTTTTCTTATTTTTACTTTCTGATTTTACATTGATGTCAAAATGCATTTGATTATGGTCACTATTACCCAATGGTTCAAATATTTTTACATTGTCCACTAATTCTTGTTGTGATGACAAAACTATATCTAATACATTTTCTCCCCTGGTTGGTTCTAGTACGTGCTGAGTAAGAAAGCTATCCTGGATTAAACATAGAAATTGTTGATCCTCAATCCCTGTGCTCTCTAGAGAATTCCATTGTATGTGTCCATGGTTAAAATCTCCCATTATGATACATTCCCTTTTACTAACTTCCTTTATAGCTTTTTTATTTTTATGTTGTCCTCTTCGTTTATGTTTGGACTTCGGTAAACTAATCCAATAGTTAATTTTGAATTTCCTGAAACAATTTTGCACCAAACAGCTTCATCGCAATCTGCTTCCCTTTCTAGTTTTATTTCATAAGCCTGAATAGATTCTTTAACATATAAAATAACTCCCCCGCCCCTTCTTCCTATTCGATCTTTCCTAAACATTACGTATCCTGTCAGTCCTAATTCAGCATCTGTTATATCTATGTTAGCCCATGATTCAGTTATACCAATTATGTGAGGGTCAATATCTTCTACCATAATGTTTAATTCGTTTTTCTTATTTACTATGCTCCTTGCATTTAAACATACGCATCTATAACCTTTTTCAGAGATGATTTTCGGATGATTTGATATTGGTTTATCTGTGCTAGTGGCCTCTTGTTCTGCTTGAGACACCTCTAGGTAACCCCCCTGCACTTCTAGTTTAAAGAATGTTTACTTCCAAAAATATTTGTCATTGTACCCAAGTCGCTATCTACTGCTGCTGAAAGTTTGTCCGCGAATACTGCCGCCCCTTTCCACTTAAATGAAGCCCATCCTTCATGTACATATCAGCCCTCCCAACAAAACTTCCCCATAAATCCACAAATCCAACTTCCTCTTCCCTACACAGCCTCTGGACTAACATGTTAATTGCCATCCCCCGACAATTTCGATATTTATGACCCCTCCTGCCCATTACAGGTAAAATCCCTGACAGTATTACCTGCTCAACCCGCGTCTGTTTTAGTGTTCTGACCAACTGCCTATATTTCCTAACTATGGCAGTTGTACCCTCCCTCTCTACGTTATTTGTCCCTACATGTACTAAAACAGATCCATCCTTACCCGAGCCTACGATGTTTTTTACCCTCTCAGTTATCGCCTCTATTTTGGCTCCAGGCAAGAAGACCACCACATCATCTCCCTTGTTTAAGACTCTGTCGGTCTTCCTAACTATCGAATCCCCCACAAACACCCTCGCTCTCTTCCTCACCCCCTCTATCACTGCTGCAGAATAACTCTTCCTTTCGATCCCCTCCATCACATTCTGTCCTGACCCCTTCCCTTCCGTCTCCCCCACTCCCTTCTCCTTCCCTCCTGTCTCCCCTACTCCCCTCTCCTTCACTCCGGTTGTTTTCCCTCCCGTCTCCCCCACTCCCTTCTCCTTCCCTCCTGTCTCCCCTACTCCCCTCTCCTTCACCCCGGTTGTCTTCCCTCCCGTCTCCCCCACTCCCTTCTCCTTCCCTCCTGTCTCCGCTACTCCCCTCTCCTTCACCCCGGTTGTCTTCCCTCCCGTCTCCCCCACTCCCTTCTCCTTCCCTCCTGTCTCCCCTACTCCCCTCTCCTTCACCCCGGTTGTCTTCCCTCCCGTTCCTTTCCTTCCCGTCTCCTTACGTCCTGTCTCCCTATGACCTGTCACCTTCCCTCCTCTCAGCTTCCTCCCAGGCTGAGGTGAGCTCTCCCTAGCATCTCTTGTGTCTTTCCCCACTTTATCGTCTACTGTTCCCTCACCGGAACTACCGGCACAACTCCCCTGTTCCCTTCCCACCATTGCCACAACGAGCAGCCTCAGCTCTTCCAACTCCACCTCTAGTTCCTTCATCTTCGCGCATCCCCTACACTCAAAACTAAAACTATCTGCCTGGACCTCAGCCCAGGACTTCTCGCACCCAGACTTGACGAAATCTACCCAGTTACTACAACTGCCACAAATTAAGTGCCTTGTGGCCTTTAACTGCCGTTTGCACGGCGCCATCATACAATTTAGTTTTAATTAGTTTGCTACGTTAGCCTTGAATAAGGCTGTTTTTGTGATCAAAAGAACACTTTAGGCTAAAAATCCTGCCACCTAGCGAATACGGAGAACACTGTGTAACAAAACAACGAAGTCAGTGTGTACTAATTTACGCTAAAATCCTGCTGTTAATTCCTTTTTACCGAAAACGTTGACTACCACTATGTCAGATATTACCTTATGTATGTAATTTAAGTAAATAAATCACTTTATCTTATATATATATTAGCTAATGTAAACGATAGCTCGATGCACGGGTTGAATGACCTGTAAACAAATTCACTTTTATCACTCGTTGAGTTTGAATCCGGGAAAAAAAAATACTACCTCTGTTAACAACAACGGTTTCTTAATATATGTCTTCAAGAAGTTGGTGAACAATATATGTATAATACTAATACTTATTCTAACCAATATTCACTGTTACTGACTATTCACTGTTATCTAAATTTTCGAATTATAAACACACCTATTAACGCTCGCTGAATTCCCTGACAGAATCCGAAACTAACTTACTCTAAAATACTCCCTCTGACTAATAATTAACAAAACCTGTTTCCTAATATATGTCTACAATACGTTTGTGTATAATATATATGCAATAGTAATACTTATTCTATTTGATATTCCACGTATTTCTGTAAATGATCTACATCAAATTCAAGTCGCTGCACCAAGTCCAAGTAGCCGGAAGTTGGGTTGTTTACCATTCGAAAATTGAGATAGCATAGTGAATAGTCAGTAACATTGGAATATTGGTTAGAATAAGTATTACTATTATACATATATTGTTCACCAACTTCTTGTAGACATATATTAATAAACCGTTTTTGTCCCCGGATTCAAAATCAACGAGTGATAAAAGGGAGTTTGTTTACAGGTCGTGAATTCAACTCGTGCATCGAGCTATCGTTTACATTGGCTAATATCAATATAAGATAAAGTGATTTATTTACTTAAATAACACACATAAGGTAATATCTGACATAGTGGTAGTAAACGTTTTCGGTAAAAAGGAATTAACAGCAGGATTTTAACGTAAATTAGTACACACTGACTTCGTTGTTTTGTTACACAGCGTTCTCCGTATTCGCTAGGTGGCAGGTTTTTTTATCATGCGAGGTTAAATAGAAGACACAGTTAGCAAGTATATTAGCCTAAATGTTCTTTTGATCACAAAAACAGCCTTATTCAAGGCTAACGTAGCAAACAAATTAAAACTAAATTGTATGATGGCGCCGTGCAAACGGCGGTTAAAGGCCACAAGGCACTTAATTTATGGCAGTTGCAGTAACTGGGTGGACTTCGTCAAGTCTGGGTGCGAGAAGTCCTGGGTTGAGGTCCAGGCAGATAGTTTTAGTTTTGAGTGTAGGGGATGTACGAAGATGAAGGAACTAGAGGTGGAGTTGGAAGAGCTGAGGCTGCTCGTTGTGGCAATGGTGGGAAGGGAACAGGGGGGGTTGTGCCAGTGGTTCCGGTGGGGGAACAGTAGATGATAAAGTGGGGACAGACACAAGAGATGCTAGGGAGAGCTCACCGCAGCCTGGGAGGAAGCTGAGAGGAGGGAAGGTGACAGGTCGTAGGGAGACAGGACGTAAGGAGACGGGAAGGAAAGGAACGGGAGGGAAGACAACCGGAGTGAAGGAGAGGGGAGTAGGGGAGACAGGAGGGAAGGAGAATGGAGTGGGGGAGACGGGAGGGAAAACAACCAGAGTGAAGGAGAGGGGAGTGGGAGAGACAAGAGCAAAGGATTGGGAAGTGGGGGAGACAGGAGCGAAGGAGACAGGAGGGAAGTGGTCAGGACAGAATGTGATGGAGGGGATCGAACTGAAGAGTTATTCTGCAGCAGTGATAGAGGGGGTGAGGAAGAGAGCGAGGGTGTTTGTGGGGGATTCGATAGTTAGGAAGACCGACAGAGTCTTAAACAAGGGAGATGATGTGGTGGTCTGCTTGCCTGGAGCCAAAATAGAGGCGATAACTGAGAGGGTAAAAAACATCGTAGGCTCGGGTAAGGGTGGATCTGTTATAGTACACGTAGGGACAAATATCGTAGAGAGGGAGGCTACAATTGCCATAGTTAGGAAATATAGGCAGTTGGTCAGAACACTAAAACAGACGCGGGTTGAGCAGGTAATACTGTCAGGGATTTTACCTGTAATGGGCAGGAGGGGTCACAAATATCGAAATTGTCGGGGGATGGCAATTAACATGTTAGTCCAGAAGCTATGTAGGGAAGAGGAAGTTGGATTTGTGGATTTATGGGGAAGTTTTGTTGGGAGGGCTGATATGTACATGGAGGATGGGCTTCATCTAAGTGGAAAGGGGGCGGCAGTATTAGCGGACAAACTTTCAGCAGCAGTAACTTGTGACTTGGGTACAATGATAAATATTTTTGGAAGTAAACATTGTTTAAACTAGAAGTGCAAGGGGGTTACCTAGAGGGGTCTCAAGCAAAACAAGAGGCCACTAGCACAGATAAACCAATATCAAATCATCCGAAAAACATCTCTGAAAAAGGTTATAGATGCGTATGTTTAAATGCAAGGAGCATAGTAAATAAGAAAAACGAATTAAAAGTTATGGTAGAAGATATTGACCCTCACATAATTGGTACTGAATCATGGGCCAACATAAATATAACAGATGCTGAATTAGGACTGACAGGATATGTAATGTTTAGGAAAGATCGAATAGGAAGAAGGGGTGGGGGAGTTATTTTATATGTTAAATAATCTATTCAGGCTTATGAAATAAAACTAGAAAGGGAAGCAGATTGCGATGAAGCTGTTTGGTGCAAAATTGTTTCAGGAAATTCAAAATTAACTATTGGATTAGTTTACCGAAGTCCAAACATAAACGAAGAGGACAGCACACACAAAAAAACGCTATAAAGGAAGTTAGTAAAGGGGAATGTATCATAATGGGAGATTTTAACCATGGACACATACAATGGAATTCTCTAGAGAGCACAGGGATTGAGGACCAACAATTTATATTTTTAATCCAGGATAGCTTTCTTACTCAGCACGTACTAGAACCAACCAGGGGAGAAAATGTATTAGATATAGTTTTGTCATCACAAAAAGAATTAGTGGACAATGTAAAAATATTTGAACCATTGGGTAATAGTGACCATAATCAAATACATTTTTACATCAATGTAAAATCAGAAAGTAAAAATAAGAAAACGTACAAGAGAAACTTCCACAAAGGTAACTACAAAGATATGAGAAAATACTTAGCAAAGCTAGATTGGAATAACATGCTGATGATTAAGACCGTAATTGAATGTTGGAATATTCTAAAATATGAAATTGAGAGTATCATCGATAAATGTGTTCCATTCCAAAAACAAGGAAAACGGTGTAGAAAGAAACACTTGTCAAAAGAGGCTATTAGAAAAATAATGCTAAAACAAACTACGTGGAGGGTTTATAGGCGTACCAGAAAGGAAGAAGACTATGCAAATTACAAAGAGGCACTTAATGCAGCTACAACTGAAATCAGACAATCTAAAAGAAGCTATGAGCAAAAACTAGCATGTAACATAAAAAATGACAGCAAGAGTTTTTATGCATATGTCAGAGTAAACAAAAGGTACAAGACAAGGTTGGACTTATAGTAGATAGTGCTGGAAATATAATATCACAGGGGTTTTTAATGGCGGAAGACCTAAATGGTTACTTCAGTTCAGTGTTTACCAAAGAAGATATTAGTTCATTACCAGTTGCTGATGCTAAATTTCAGGGGGTTAAATCTGACTATTTAGGTCCGTTAGTTGTAACTCCAGAATTGGTAGCTAAGAAAATAAAGGCAACGAAGGATAACAAATCACCGGGAGTGGATGGGATTCCTCCAAAATTACTAATGGAAACAGTAGAACAAATCAGTATACCACTTGCAAGAGTATTCAACTTGTCATTAAAAGAGGGAGTTGTTCCTTTTGAATGGAAAGAAGCAAACATCATACCATTATTTAAAAAGGGTTCGAGAAATAAGTCAGAGAATTACAGACCAGTGAGTTTAACGTCAGTGATTTGTAAATTATTAGAAAGGTTAATTAAAGACCATATGGTGGACTTCCTCGTTAAGCATAAATTATTAAATTCATCTCAACATGGATTCCTTAAAGCGAGGTCATGCTTAACAAATATGTTATGTTTTTTGGAAGAAATCACTAAGTGGATAGACGTGAGATCGCCAGTAGATATTATCTCCTTAGATTTTCAGAAAGCTTTTGACAAAGTGCCACATCAAAGATTACTACTTAAATTAAAAGCCCATGGTATCGGGGATAACATAAATGACTGGATAGAACAATGGCTGACTGACAGAAGACAACGAGTTGTAGTATATGGAGAAGTTTCAAATTGGAAATCGGTTTTGAGTGGGGTACCTCAAGGATTAGTATTAGGACCTATATTATTCTTAATTTATATCAATGACTTGGACGACAGTATAACAAGTAACGTACTGAAATTTGCGGATGACACAAAACTGTTTAGAAAGGTTAATACTGATGGTGATAAACAACATTTACAAAACGATTTAGACAGATTAGTGAAATGGTCTGAGAAATGACAGATGTTGTTCAATTTTGGGAAATGTAAATGCCTACATACAGGACATGGGAACTTGAATGTAAACTATAAAATGGGAGATACTGTTCTGGATACTACTGTAAAAGAAAAGGACTTAGGAATTACAATAAGCGCTGATATGAAAGTTTCAGAGCAGTGTGGTATTGCAGCTTCAAAGGGTAATCAAATTCTTGGATTGATTAGAAGAAACATAACATACAAGGGAAAAAAGTTAATTATACCTCTTTATAAAGCAATAGTTAGACCTCATTTAGAATACTGTATACAAGCATGGAGACGATATCGTAAGAAGGATATAGATACGCTTGAACGCATACAAAGGAGAGCAACTAAAATGATTCCAGAACTGAGAGACCTTAGTTATGTAGAACGCCTGAAAGAATGTGGTTTAACAACTCTAGAGACAAGGAGGTTAAGAGGAGATCAGATTGAAGTTTTTAAGATATTGAATGGGTATGAAAATATTGATATAAATATGTTTTTCTCACTCAAGAAGGATAGCAGAACTAGAGGACATGAGGTAAAATTAGTAAAGGATCAATGTAGATTGGACATCAGGAAGCACTCGTTCTCACAGAGGACAATAAATGAATGGAACAAATTGTCTACAGATTGTGTAACTGCTAGCAGCATGAATATGTTTAAAAACAAGGTTGACATATCTCAGGAGGGCGGGTTATAAGTAGATGAACATTGTTGGACTCTCGATAAGCCAATGGCTTCCTTGTCCACTTGCCATCTGGCCCTTTGGCTTGGATGGCAAATCTTGTTAAATCTTGTTAAATCTGAACCAAACCCATTCGGAGATACATGCCAGTGAGCTGTTCCAGCTCCAACTTAGTTGTCTTGATTGATACGCCATTTTTCTGCACACTGTATAGGTTTGTATGATACGCAGCCTTGTCCATCATGTCATCAGTAATGAAGAGTTTGTAGTACATGTACGGCGTCATTTCGCGACCTGGGGTTCCATTGGATCGGGAACGAATGCAGCATCAGGCGATACAAATGCGCCATCTTCCCACTGGTATGGTCGACGATTCGTTCGATATGTCGATAATGGTTCATCATCACTTGAACTAAAGTAATCATCAATGTTATGTTCTGGTACTTCTTCTTCATCGATCGCCATCTCGGTTATTTCTTCGTCATCACTGCTTTCAAAGTCACTTTCACCTCCATTGAGAATAATCTCGAGAGCATCTTGCGCTGTATATACTCTGCTCATCTGAAAAAAGTGTTAACATGTTTTTTATTAATAAACGCAATAGTTGTAATAGACATATAAGTCTTACAAATCACACATAATCTAGTTCCTATGACTAAGGGTAAGCTCAATGATGTATAACGTTAAAAAAGTGAACGTTTTGTTGAGGACGCACAAACGTTAAAAAACTTTATTTTGTTTTTATAAAATGGTATAATAATAATGAATATAAGTGATGTAGATTATCTCTTTTAAATTTTCATAAGCCTAACAACAGCTACGTTGAAGTATGTGAACAGTGAATGCTCACTGCTAATCCAAATTCCAATGTAACTAAATCCGGGCTGCGGATGACAGTGATATGTTGCTTGCTTAGCTGCCCAGTGTAGCATATATCATACAACATATAAAAGCATCATTTGCAGCAAAACTTGTTCACACTGCATTGTCAGGCTGTAACCATTATAAACACTGAGTGGCATGTTACGACATTATCGATTAATTGTAATAGATACTCACCATGAGTTCGTAAAATGTGGCATTGATCTGAGACAAAAGTGGCGGTACTTGAAAAATGGTGGAGCACAGTTTCTTATAACTCAGAAATGTTTTAATGCAAACACACAAGATGTCGCTACTATCATTTCTGCAATCTAACTACATGTATCATAAAAGATACATTGGGCATTTAGGGTTGTATGGCATTATATGTTGAGTAATTAATGTAGATAAATGATGATCATATATGATACATGGGGCATTAAAGGGTTAAGCTGGACAATACATATTGACAACCTATCAAAACAAGTAGCACGGAATGTGGGAATGCTTACAACAAATTAAAACATTTTCTCCATATGTATATAATGAGAACTATTTATTGTTCATTGGTCTTATCACATTTACAATATTGCACTCTATTATGGGAAAATTCATATTGTACAAACTTAAACAAACTAAGAATACAGAAGAAAGCTATTAGTATAATCACAAATTCTCATTACATCGCACACACTGATCCTCTATTCTCAAAGTTATTAAAACTATTAAAATTGGATGATCTATATGAACATCAACTAGGTATTTTATGTATAAAGCAGCAAACTCCCAGATTATATGTCATCAATGCTTACGAGAACACAAAATATACATAAACATAATCTAATAAACCAAAATAGCTATTACATCCAAAACATAAGAACAAACAGCAGGGAATGTACAATAAATTATTCAAGACCATTATTCTGGAGTGCATTACCTAGTCAATTAAAACAGCTTGTGTCCATTAACCAATTTAAAAATAAACTGAAAGAACTATTACTCTCTAAATATCAATGACTTTACAACACTGCAAATAAGAAACTTTGTATTTGTACAAAATGTACTCTGTATCTACATTTATTTTCACATGGTGAAGAAGACCATGTGTTTCATGCTTATGTAATATTTAATGTAGATAGGATCATGTATTACTTAATGTATTCATGCTCACATGTAATGAATAAATGTGTAGTTAGTGTATTATTTGTTCATATAATTCAAAGTACAAATTATATGTTGATATTTAAGCAACATTTTTGAGACTCAATTTGTAATTGTATAACATATACTCTACATCTACCTTTATTTTAACATGGTAGAAATAACCATGTATTGATGTTCGTGTAGTATTTAATGTATTCATGGTTCCTGCATTACTTAATGTGTTCATGTTCACATTGTAATGTATTCATGTGCAATAATTAGTTAGGTTATTAGTGTAGTATTTGTTCATAAAATTCTAGTTACAATTTGTATGTTCATATTTAAGCAATTTATTATATTTTTACATTAATTGTATTTCACTTGCAACAATTGTTGCTTAGTATATGTTTTTGGCTTAAGCCTAAGGAAACAAAATATGTTGATTTATTTCTGGGTGGTCCTCGTCATAAGCCCCGCGGGGTGACTCAATATTGTAAGTATGTTAAAATGTATGTGTAGCCAAAATAACGTTATTCATTCAATGTCGGAGAACTCGTCGAGACATCGAGATGACGGCGGGAACGTGGTAGGACATAACTATTTCCTAAACTTCCGATACATTGGGTCCTGATTTGGAGGGACCATCAGTAAAGATGTTTTCACTAACAGTCTACTGGAACTCCAGCCAGGGACAAGAGAACGCATGAATCTGGGAGAAAACGGAGACAGCAACCAGGGCGCCTGGTATGCCTCTGGCGACCAGGAAGAGGACATCAATGTCTATATCACAGGCGATGCCACGGAGCCCCGCCCACCATGGACGGCGCCTCACAAGGCAGTGTCGACGCCGACAACGTTCCGCCGGCCGAGCACGGAGCCCCGCCCACCTTGGACGCCGCCTCACAAGGCAGTGTCGACGCCGACAACGTCCCGTCGGCCGAGCACGGAGCCCCGCCCACCATGGACGGCGCCTCACGAGGCAGTGTCGACGCAGACAACGTCCCGCCGGCCGAGCATGGAGCCCCGCCCACCATGGACGGCGCCTCACAAGACAGTGTCGACGCCGACAACGTCCCGCCGGCCGAGCACGGAGCCCCGCCCATCATGGACGGCGCCTCACAAGGCAGTGTCGACGCTGACTTCGAGTTCAGTTTCTTCGCGGCCATAGCCAGGCGTCCCCTGGCGATGCGGGACACTTTGATGCAGGAACTCAGAAGGGACAAGAGGCCCATGTTCTTCTGAAAGCTTAGTGTCGCCTACCCCTTGACGGCGCTAGGTTATTTCATTATCACCCCAAGAAGGGTGATATGTATGTTCACTATTATATTCACCAATTCAAATTTGAAGGTGGTCTCGTCTACTTCTGCAGCCTGGTGTTGTATGCCTTGAGGGCCAGTTGGTTAGTGGCCATGCGTGTCAGATGTCCAAACCACTTGATTATCTGTTGTTGTGTGTAGTGGTGGGCTGGTGTTGTTCTGGCCATTTCCCTGATGTGTTCGTCTCGTCTGGTCTTGTTGACGGCCAGGGTCCATGTATGGCACTGGTATGTCAGGGTTGGGATGAAGATGGAGTTGATGAGCTTAGCTTTGGTTTCGACGGGGATGTTGGGGTGTTTCAGGAGCGGTGCAAGCTGGTAGCTGACATTGTTTGCTTTCTGGACTCTTGTTTCGACTTCTCTGTTAAAACTTCTCTGTTAAATCTTCTGTAAATATGCCACCGAGGTACGTGAACTCGGTCACTTGCTGGAGTTGATTGCCGCTGATGTTGAGTTTGCTGCTCACCTTCATTGCCTCGGTCTTACTGATGCTGATCTTCATGTCGTATCCGTCACAGGTAGTGTTCAGGCTATTTGTATGCTTTTGCATCTATTTCATCTTCATTTGCAAGACTTTGTTAATCGGCAAACAACATTTAATTTAAGACTTCTTGATATGGGTTTGCCTCCTTTGTTATCTTGTCCATGCATACAATGAACAGCAGTGGTGATAGGACACACCCTTGTCTCACTCTAGATGTAATTTAGATCCAGTCTGTGAGTCCGTTTGGGGTGCGGACTGAGCTCATGCTTTTGGCGTAGATGGCTCTGATGTTATCCAGGAGTTGTTCTTTCACTTTGTATGTTTCCAGTACTCTACAACGTTTGCCTCTGTTAACCTTGTCGAAGGCCTTCTCTTGATCTACGAAGACAAGGTTCAGTTCTCGGTTGTACTCGATTGCCTTCTCGCTTAGATGTCGTAGAGAAAGATGACACCTGTGCACCCTCTTTCTTTTCTGCAACCCACCTGTACGGCGCTCAGCAGTGGTTCCACCTTGTACCTAGTTCGCTGCTCGAGGATTTTTGCGTATGTTTTGCCTGTGTGGCTGAGAAGCGATATTCCTCTGTATGTGCCACAGTCGTTCTTGCTTCCTTTCTTTGTCTAGATTGGTACAACTATTGCACGCTGCCAGTCTTCAAAACTGTTCTCTCATTTCTGGCCTTCTGGAATTTTGTGGTAAGCCATGTGATCTCGGTTTCTTCACATGCTAATATGGCCTCAGTTTTTATTTCATCCACCCCGGCTGCTTTGTTTCTTGGACTTGTCTTCACTGCCTTCCTAACTTCAGATTTCAGGATTGTAGGCTCCTCGTGATCTGGGTGTCTTGGGGTAAACTGATACTGGGTGTTTATTGGGCTGGCTGGATTTATGAATCCTTTGATGTGTTCTTGCCATTTGTGCTTGATGCTGTTTTCATCATATAGAGGGTTTCCATCTTTGTCGTGTATCATTGCTGTTGTATGTCTCGTTTCTCAGTCTCATGGCTTTGACACTCTTATACAATTATCTGGATGAGTATTTGCACAGTTCGCTCAGTTCCTCACCGTACGCCTTCCATGCTGATTCTTTGGCAGCCTTCACCACTCTCTTGCTATGTCGTCTTGCAATTCTGTATCTCATGTAGTCCTCCTCCAGCTCTATTTTCACTCACACCTTGTACAACGTCTTCTTCTCTCTGACGGCTTCTTTCACCTTGTCGTTCCACCAGGCTGTCTGTTTTGTCTGCCCTCTTCCTGTCTTCCTTGTGCCGCATGCTTCTTTGAGTGCTTCGACTAGAGTGTTCTTGAAGACAAACCATGTTTCTCTTGCAGTCAGTTCTGTATTGTTCACATCCTTCAGTTTCTTGATGACTTCCATCTCCACTTCCTGCCGGATTTCTTCCTTTTGGAGTTTCCTTAGGTTCACCTGTTCTTTAGAAAGTTTCGTCTTGGATCTTGGTGTTTTTCGGCTTTGTGTTCTAGCGCATAAGATGACTGGACGAAGATCAAGTTCTATGCACCTTTCAATGACTCATATAGAGAAGACCAAAGGAGGAATTCTTTGAAAAAAATGCTGACATCATCAGCAAGATACTAGACATAGAAGAGCTGAAGGGAGACTTCAACGGTAGGGTGGGCAAAATAAGATCACCTTGGGAGCCATACCTGGGCCCACACAGTGATAGCACTACAAATTGTAATTACAACGGGGAACAGTTGTGCAGAGTATGGACTGTGGATCACAAACACGTTCTATGAACACAGACGCAGTCATACACAGACGTGGTACAAATGAAATGATCTCAACACATCATCCCATATACACTTCACCTTGACAAAGATGGAACACAGAAGAAATGCCACATATGCAAACGCTATTCCCAACACAGGCCTGCACATAGATCTTCGTCCAGTCATCTTATGCGCTAGAACACAAAGCCGAAAAACACCAAGATCCAAGACGAAACTTTCTAAAGAACAGGTGAACCTAAGGAAACTCCAAAAGGAAGAAATCCGGCAGGAAGTGGAGATGGAAGTCATCAAGAAACTGAAGGATGTGAACAATACAGAACTGACTGCAAGAGAAACATGGTTTGTCTTCAAGAACACTCTAGTCGAAGCACTCAAAGAAGCATGCGGCACAAGGAAGACAGGAAGAGGGCAGACAAAACAGACAGCCTGGTGGAACGACAAGGTGAAAGAAGCCGTCAGAGAGAAGAAGACGTTGTACAAGGTGTGAGTGAAAATAGAGCTGGAGGAGGACTACATGAGATACAGAATTGCAAGACGACATAGCAAGAGAGTGGTGAAGGCTGCCAAAGAATCAGCATGGAAGGCGTACGGTGAGGAACTGAGCGAACTGTGCAAATACTCATCCAGATAATTGTATAAGAGTGTCAAAGCCATGAGACTGAGAAACGAGACATACAACAGCAATGATACACGACAAAGATGGAAACCCTCTATATGATGAAAACAGCATCAAGCACAAATGGCAAGAACACATCAAAGGATTCATAAATCCAGCCAGCCCAATAAACACCCAGTATCAGTTTACCCCAAGACACCCAGATCACGAGGAGCCTACAATCCTGAAATCTGAAGTTAGGAAGGCAGTGAAGACAAGTCCAAGAAACAAAGCAGCCGGGGTGGATGAAATAAAAACTGAGGCCATATTAGCATGTGAAGAAACCGAGATCACATGGCTTACCACAAAATTCCAGAAGGCCAGAAATGAGAGAACAGTTTTGAAGACTGGCAGCGTGCAATAGTTGTACCAATCTAGACAAAGAAAGGAAGCAAGAACGACTGTGGCACATACAGAGGAATATCGCTTCTCAGCCACACAGGCAAAACATACGCAAAAATCCTCGAGCAGCGAACTAGGTACAAGGTGGAACCACTGCTGAGCGCCGTACAGGTGGGTTGCAGAAAAGAAAGAGGGTGCACAGGTGTCATCTTTTCTCTACGACATCTAAGCGAGAAGGCAATCGAGTACAACCGAGAACTGAACCTTGTCTTCGTAGATCAAGAGAAGGCCTTCGACAAGGTTAACAGAGGCAAACGTTGTAGAGTACTGGAAACATACAAAGTGAAAGAACAACTCCTGGATAACATCAGAGCCATCTACGCCAAAAGCATGAGCTCAGTCCGCACCCCAAACGGACTCACAGACTGGATCTAAATTACATCTAGAGTGAGACAAGGGTGTGTCCTATCACCACTGCTGTTCATTGTATGCATGGACAAGATAACAAAGGAGGCAAACCCATATCAAGAAGTCTTAAATTAAATGTTGTTTGCCGATTAACAAAGTCTTGCAAATGAAGATGAAATAGATGCAAAAGCATACAAATAGCCTGAACACTACCTGTGACGGATACGACATGAAGATCAGCATCAGTAAGACCGAGGCAATGAAGGTGAGCAGCAAACTCAACATCAGCGGCAATCAACTCCAGCAAGTGACCGAGTTCACGTACCTCGGTGGCATATTTACAGAAGATTTAACAGAGAAGTTTTAACAGAGAAGTCGAAACAAGAGTCCAGAAAGCAAACAATGTCAGCTACCAGCTTGCACCGCTCCTGAAACACCCCAACATCCCCGTCGAAACCAAAGCTAAGCTCATCAACTCCATCTTCATCCCAACCCTGACATACCAGTGCCATACATGGACCCTGGCCGTCAACAAGACCAGACGAGACGAACACATCAGGGAAATGGCCAGAACAACACCAGCCCACCACTACACACAACAACAGATAATCAAGTGGTTTGGACATCTGACACGCATGGCCACTAACCAACTGGCCCTCAAGGCATACAACACCAGGCTGCAGAAGTAGACGAGACCACCTTCAAATTTGAATTGGTGAATATAATAGTGAACATACATATCACCCTTCTTGGGGTGATAATGAAATAACCTAGCGCCGTCAAGGGGTAGGCGACACTAAGCTTTCAGAAGAACATGGGCCTCTTGTCCCTTCTGAGTTCCTGCATCAAAGTGTCCCGCATCGCCAGGGGACGCCTGGCTATGGCCGCGAAGAAACTGAACTCGAAGTCAGCGTCGACACTGCCTTGTGAGGCGCCGTCCATGATGGGCGGGGCTCCGTGCTCGGCCGGCGGGACGTTGTCGGCGTCGACACTGTCTTGTGAGGCGCCGTCCATGGTGGGCGGGGCTCCATGCTCGGCCGGCGGGACGTTGTCTGCGTCGACACTGCCTGGTGAGGCGCCGTCCATGGTGGGCGGGGCTCCGTGCTCGGCCGACGGGACGTTGTCGGCGTCGACACTGCCTTGTGAGGCGGCGTCCAAGGTGGGCGGGGCTCCGTGCTCGGCCGGCGGAACGTTGTCGGCGTCGACACTGCCTTGTGAGGCGCCGTCCATGGTGGGCGGGGCTCCGTGGCATCGCCTGTGATATAGACATTGATGTCCTCTTCCTGGTCGCCAGAGGCATACCAGGCGCCCTGGTTGCTGTCTCCGTTTTCTCCCAGATTCATGCGTTCTCTTGTCCCTGGCTGGAGTTCCAGTAGACTGTTAGTGAAAACATCTTTACTGATGGTCCCTCCAAATCAGGACCCAATGTATCGGAAGTTTAGGAAATAGTTATGTCCTACCACGTTCCCGCCGTCATCTCGATGTCTCGACGAGTTCTCCGACATTGAATGAATAACGTTATTTTGGCTACACATACATTTTAACATACTTACAATATTGAGTCACCCCGCGGGGCTTATGACGAGGACCACCCAGAAATAAATCAACATATTTTGTTTCCTTAGGCTTAAGCCAAAAACATATACTAAGAAACAATTGTTGCAAGTGAAATACAATTAATGTAAAAATATAATAAATTGCTTAAATATGAACATACAAATTGTAACTAGAATTTTATGAACAAATACTACACTAATAACCTAACTAATTATTGCACATGAATACATTACAATGTGAACATGAACACATTAAGTAATGCAGGAACAGCAATACATGGTTATTTCTATCATGTTAAAATAAAGGTAGATGTAGAGTATATGTTATACAATTACAAACTGAGTCTCAAAAATGCTGCTTAAATATCAACATATAATTTGTACTTTGAATTATATGAACAAATAATACACTAACTACACATTTATTCATTAAATGTGAGCATGAATACATTAAGTAATACATGATCCTAACTACATTAAATATTACATAAGCATGAAACACATGGTCTTCTCCACCATGTGAAAATAAATGTAGATACATAGTACATTTTGTACAAATACAAAGTTTCTTATTTGCAGTGTTGTAAAGTCATTGATATTTAGAGAGTAATAGTTCTTTCAGTTTATTTTTAAATTGGTTAATGGACACAAGCTGTTTTAATTGACTAGGTAATGCACTCCAGAATAATGGTCTTGAATAATTTATTGTACATTCCCTGCTGTTTGTTCTTATGTTTTGGATGTAATAGCTATTTTGGTTTATTAGATTATGTTTATGTATATTTTGTGTTCTCGTAAGCATTGATGACATATAATCTGGGAGTTTGCTGCTTTATACATAAAATACCTAGTTGATGTTCATATAGATCATCCAATTTTAATAGTTTTAATAACTTTGAGAATAGAGGATCAGTGTGTGCGATGTAATGAGAATTTGTGATTATACTAATAGCTTTCTTCTGTATTCTTAGTTTGTTTAAGTTTGTGCAATATGAATTTTCCCATAATAGAGTGCAATATTGTAAATGTGATAAGATCAATGAACAATAAATAGTTCTCATTATATACATAAGGAGAAAATGTTTTAATTTGTTGTAAGCATTCCCACATTCCGTGCTACTTGTTTTGATAGGTTGTCAATATGTATTGTCCAGCTTAACCCTTTAATGCCCCATGTATCATATATGATCATCATTTATCTACATTAATTACTCAACATATAATGCCATACAACCCTAAATGCCCAATGTATCTTTTTATGATACATGTAGTTAGATTGCAGAAATGATAGTAGCGACATCTTGTGTGTTTGCATTAAAACATTTCTGAGTTATAAGAAACTGTGCTCCACCATTTTTCAAGTACCGCCACTTTTGTCTCAGATCAATGCCACATTTTACGAACTCATGGTGAGTATCTATTACAATTAATCGATAATGTCGTAACATGCCACTCAGTGTTTATAATGGTTACAGCCTGACAATGCAGTGTGAACAAGTTTTGCTGCAAATGATGCTTTTATATGTTGTATGATATATGCTACACTGGGCAGCTAAGCAAGCAACATATCACTGTCATCCGCAGCCCGGATTTAGTTACATTGAATTTGGATTAGCAGTGAGCATTCACTGTTCACATACTTCAACGTAGCTGTTGTTAGGCTTATGAAAATTTAAAAGAGATAATCTACATCACTTATATTCATTATTATTATACCATTTTATAAAAACAAAATAAAGTTTTTTAACGTTTGTGCGTCCTCAACAAAACGTTCACTTTTTTAACGTTATACATCATTGAGCTTACCCTTAGTCATAGGAACTAGATTATGTGTGATTTGTAAGACTTATATGTCTATTACAACTATTGCGTTTATTAATAAAAACATGTTAACACTTTTTCAGATGAGCAGAGTATATACAGCGCAAGATGCTCTCGAGATTATTCTCAATGGAGGTGAAAGTGACTTTGAAAGCAGTGATGACGAAGAAATAACCGAGATGGCGATCGATGAAGAAGAATAGCCAGAACATAACATTGATGATTTCTTTAGTTCAAGTGATGATGAGCCATTATCGACGTATCGAACAAATCGTCGACAGTGGGAAGATGACGCATTTGTACCGCCTGATGCTGCATTCGTTCCCGATCCAATGGAACCCCAGCTCGCGAAATGGCGCCGTACATGTATTACAAACTCTTCATTACTGATGACATGATGGACAAGGTTGAGTATCATACAAACCTATACAGTACGCAGAACAATGGCGTATCAATCAAGACAACTAAGTTGGAGCTGGAACAGCTCACTGGCATGTATCTCCGAATGGGTTTGGTTCAGATTTAACAAGATTTAACAAGATTTGCCATCCAAGCCAAAGGGCCAGATGGCAAGTGGACAAGGAAGCCATTGGCTTATCGAGAGTCCAACAATGTTCATCTACTTATAACCCGCCCTCCTGAGATATGTCAACCTTGTTTTTAAACATATTCATGCTGCTAGCAGTTACACAATCTGTAGACAATTTGTTCCATTCATTTATTGTCCTCTGTGAGAACGAGTGCTTCCTGATGTCCAATCTACATTGATCCTTTACTAATTTTACCTCATGTCCTCTAGTTCTGCTATCCTTCTTGAGTGAGAAAAACATATTTATATCAATATTTTCATACCCATTCAATATCTTAAAAACTTCAATCTGATCTCCTCTTAACCTCCTTGTCTCTAGAGTTGTTAAACCACATTCTTTCAGGCGTTCTACATAACTAAGGTCTCTCAGTTCTGGAATCATTTTAGTTGCTCTCCTTTGTATGCGTTCAAGCGTATCTATATCCTTCTTACGATATCGTCTCCATGCTTGTATACAGTATTCTAAATGAGGTCTAACTATTGCTTTATAAAGAGGTATAATTAACTTTTTCCCTTGTATGTTATGTTTCTTCTAATCAATCCAAGAATTTGATTACCCTTTGAAGCTGCAATACCACACTGCTCTGAAACTTTCATATCAGCGCTTATTGTAATTCCTAAGTCCTTTTCTTTTACAGTAGTATCCAGAACAGTATCTCCCATTTTATAGTTTACATTCAAGTTCCCATGTCCTGTATGTAGGCATTTACATTTCCCAAAATTGAACAACATCTGTCATTTCTCAGACCATTTCACTAATCTGTCTAAATCGTTTTGTAAATGTTGTTTATCACCATCAGTATTAACCTTTCTAAACAGTTTTGTGTCATCCGCAAATTTCAGTACGTTACTTGTTATACTGTCGTCCAAGTCATTGATATAAATTAAGAATAATATAGGTCCTAATACTAATCCTTGAGGTACCCCACTCAAAACCGATTTCCAATTTGAAACTTCTCCATATACTACAACTCGTTGTCTTCTGTCAGTCAGCCATTGTTCTATCCAGTCATTTATGTTATCCCCGATACCATGGGCTTTTAATTTAAGTAGTAATCTTTGATGTGGCACTTTGTCAAAAGCTTTCTGAAAATCTAAGGAGATAATATCTACTGGCGATCTCACGTCTATCCACTTAGTGATTTCTTCCAAAAAACATAACATATTTGTTAAGCATGACCTCGCTTTAAGGAATCCATGTTGAGATGAATTTAATAATTTATGCTTAACGAGGAAGTCCACCATATGGTCTTTAATTAACCTTTCTAATAATTTACAAATCACTGACGTTAAACTCACTGGTCTGTAATTCTCTGACTTATTTCTCGAACCCTTTTTAAATAATGGTATGATGTTTGCTTCTTTCCATTCAAACGGAACAACTCCCTCTTTTAATGACAAGTTGAATACTCTTGCAAGTGGTATACTGATTTGTTCTACTGTTTCCATTAGTAATTTTGGAGGAATCCCATCCACTCCCGGTGATTTGTTATCCTTCGTTGCCTTTATTTTCTTAGCTACCAATTCTGGAGTTACAACTAACGGACCTAAATAGTCAGATTTAACCCCTGAAATTTAGCATCAGCAACTGGTAATGAACTAATATCTTCTTTGGTAAACACTGAACTGAAGTAACCATTTAGGTCTTCCGCCATTAAAAACCCCTGTGATATTATATTTCCAGCACTATCTACTATAAGTCCAACCTTGTCTTGTACCTTTTGTTTACTCCTGACATATGCATAAAAACTCTTGCTGTCATTTTTTATGTTACATGCTAGTTTTTGCTCATAGCTTCTTTTAGATTGTCTGATTTCAGTTGTAGCTGCATTAAGTGCCTCTTTGTAATTTGCATAGTCTTCTTCCTTTCTGGTACGCCTATAAACCCTCCACGTAGTTTGTTTTAGCATTATTTTTCTAATAGCCTCTTTTGACAAGTGTTTCTTTCTACACCGTTTTCCTTGTTTTTGGAATGGAACACATTTATCGATGATACTCTCAATTTCATATTTTAGAATATTCCAACATTCAATTACGGTCTTAATCATCAGCATGTTATTCCAATCTAGCTTTGCTAAGTATTTTCTCATATCTTTGTAGTTACCTTTGTGGAAGTTTCTCTTGTACGTTTTCTTATTTTTACTTTCTGATTTTACATTGATGTAAAATGTATTTGATTATGGTCACTATTACCCAATGGTTCAAATATTTTTACATTGTCCACTAATTCTTTTTGTGATGACAAAACTATATCTAATACATTTTCTCCCTGGTTGGTTCTAGTACGTGCTGAGTAAGAAAGCTATCCTGGATTAAAAATATAAATTGTTGGTCCTCAATCCCTGTGCTCTCTAGAGAATTCCATTGTATGTGTCCATGGTTAAAATCTCCCATTATGATACATTCCCTTTACTAACTTCCTTTATAGCGTTTTTTTGTGTGTGTTGTCCTCTTCGTTTATGTTTGACTTCGGTAAACTAATCCAATAGTTAATTTTGAATTTCCTGAAACAATTTTGCACCAAACAGCTTCATCGCAATCTGCTTCCCTTTCTAGTTTTATTTCATAAGCCTGAATAGATTATTTAACATATAAAATAACTCCCCACCCCTTCTTCCTATTCGATCTTTCCTAAACATTACATATCCTGTCAGTCCTAATTCAGCATCTGTTATATTTATGTTGGCCCATGATTCAGTACCAATTATGTGAGGGTCAATATCTTCTACCATAACTTTTAATTCGTTTTTCTTATTTACTATGCTCCTTGCATTTAAACATACGCATCTATAACCTTTTTCAGAGATGTTTTTCGGATGATTTGATATTGGTTTATCTGTGCTAGTGGCCTCTTGTTTTGCTTGAGACCCCTCTAGGTAACCCCTTGCACTTCTAGTTTAAACAATGTTTACTTCCAAAATATTTATCATTGTACCCAAGTCACAAGTTACTGCTGCTGAAAGTTTGTCCGCTAATACTGCCGCCCCCTTTCCACTTAGATGAAGCCCATCCTCCATGTACATATCAGCCCTCCCAACAAAACTTCCCCATAAATCCACAAATCCAACTTCCTCTTCCCTACATAGCTTCTGGACTAACATGTTAATTGCCATCCCCCGACAATTTCGATATTTGTGACCCTCCTGCCCATTACAGGTAAAATCCCTGACAGTATTACCTGCTCAACCCGCGTCTGTTTTAGTGTTCTGACCAACTGCCTATATTTCCTAACTATGGCAATTGTAGCCTCCCTCTCTACGATATTTGTCCCTACGTGTACTATAACAGATCCACCCTTACCCGAGCCTACGATGTTTTTTACCCTCTCAGTTATCGCCTCTATTTTGGCTCCAGGCAAGCAGACCACCACATCATCTCCCTTGTTTAAGACTCTGTCGGTCTTCCTAACTATCGAATCCCCACAAACACCCTCGCTCTCTTCCTCACCCCCTCTATCACTGCTGCAGAATAACTCTTCAGTTCGATCCCCTCCATCACATTCTGTCCTGACCCCTTCCCTCCTGTCTCCTTCGCTCCTGTCTCCCCACTTCCCAATCCTTTGCTCTTGTCTCTCCCACTCCCTCTCTCCTTCACTCTGGTTGTTTTCCCTCCCGTCTCCCCACTCCATTCTCCTTCCCTCCTGTCTCCCCTACTCCCCTCTCTTCACTCCGGTTGTCTTCCCTCCTGTTCCTTTCCTTCCCGTCTCCTTACGTCCTGTCTCCCTACGACCTGTCACCTTCCCTCCTCTCAGCTTCCTCCCAGGCTGCGGTGAGCTCTCCCTAGCATCTCTTGTGTCTGTCCCCACTTTATCATCTACTGTTCCCCCACCGGAACCACTGGCACAACCCCCTGTTCCCTTCCCACCATTGCCACAACGAGCAGCCTCAGCTCTTCCAACTCCACCTCTAGTTCCTTCATCTTCGTACATCCCCACACTCAAAACTAAAACTATCTGCCTGGACCTCAGCCCAGGACTTCTCGCACCCAGACTTGACGAAGTCCACCCAGTTACTGCAACTGCCATAAATTAAGTGCCTTGTGGCCTTTAACCGCCGTTTGCACGGCGCCATCATACAATTTAGTTTTAATTTGTTTGCTACGTTAGCCTTGAATAAGGCTGTTTTTGTGATCAAAAGAACATTTAGGCTAATATACTTGCTAACTGTGTCTTCTATTTAACCTCGCATGATAAAAAAACCTGCCACCTAGCGAATACGGAGAACGCTGTGTAACAAAACAACGAAGTCAGTGTGTACTAATTTACGTTAAAATCCTGCTGTTAATTCCTTTTTACCGAAAACGTTTACTACCACTATGTCAGATATTACCTATGTGTGTTATTTAAGTAAATAAATCACTTTATCTTATATTGATATTAGCCAATGTAAACGATAGCTCGATGCACGAGTTGAATTCACGACCTGTAAACAAACTCCCTTTTATCACTCGTTGATTTTGAATCCGGGGACAAAAACGGTTTATTAATATATGTCTACAAGAAGTTGGTGAACAATATATGTATAATAGTAATACTTATTCTAACCAATATTCCAATGTTACTGACTATTCACTATGCTATCTCAATTTTCGAATGGTAAACAACCCAACTTCCGGCTACTTGGACTTGGTGCAGCGACTTGAATTTGGTGTAGATCATTTACAGAAATACGTGGAATATCAAATAGAATAAGTATTACTATTGCATATATATTATACACAAACGTATTGTAGACATATATTAGGAAACAGGTTTTGTTAATTATTAGTCAGAGGGAGTATTTTAGAGTAAGTTAGTTTCGGATTCTGTCAGGGAATTCAGCGAGCGTTAATAGGTGTGTTTATAATTCGAAAATTTAGATAACAGTGAATAGTCAGTAACAGTGAATATTGGTTAGAATAAGTATTAGTATTATACATATATTGTTCACCAACTTCTTGAAGACATATATTAAGAAACCGTTGTTGTTAACAGAGGTAGTATTTTTTTTTCCCGGATTCAAACTCAACGAGTGATAAAAGGGAGTTTGTTTACAGGTCATTCAACCCGTGCATCGAGCTATCGTTTACATTAGCTAATATATATATAAGATAAAGTGATTTATTTACTTAAATTACATACATAAGGTAATATCTGACATAGTGGTAGTCAACGTTTTCGGTAAAAAGGAATTAACAGCAGGATTTTAGCGTAAATTAGTACACACTGACTTCGTTGTTTTGTTACACAGTGTTCTCCGTATTCGCTAGGTGGCAGGATTTTTAGCCTAAAGTGTTCTTTTGATCACAAAAACAGCCTTATTCAAGGCTAACGTAGCAAACTAATTAAAACTAAATTGTATGATGGCGCCGTGCAAACGGCAGTTAAAGGCCACAAGGCACTTAATTTGTGGCAGTTGTAGTAACTGGGTAGATTTCGTCAAGTCTGGTGCGAGAAGTCCTGGGCTGAGGTCCAGGCAGATAGTTTTAGTTTTGAGTGTAGGGGATGCGCAAGGATGAAGGAACTAGAGGTGGAGTTGGAAGAGCTGAGGCTGCTCGTTGTGGCAATGGTGGGAAGGGAACAGGGAGTTGTGCCGGTAGTTCCGGTGAGGGAACAGTAGACGATAAAGTGGGGAAAGACACAAGAGATGCTAGGGAGAGCTCACCTCAGCCTGGGAGGAAGCTGAGAGGAGGGAAGGTGACAGGTCATAGGGAGACAGGACGTAAGGAGACGGGAAGGAAAGGAACGGGAGGGAAGACAACCGGGGTGAAGGAGAGGGGAGTAGGGGAGACAGGAGGGAAGGAGAAGGGAGTGGGGGGAGACGGGAGGGAAGACAACCGGGGTGAAGGAGAGGGGAGTAGCGGAGACAGGAGGGAAGGAGAAGGGAGTGGGGGAGACGGGAGGGAAGACAACCGGAGTGAAGGAGAGGGGAGTAGCGGAGACAGGAGGGAAGGAGAAGGGAGTGGGGAGACGGGAGGGAAAACAACCGGAGTGAAGGAGAGGGGAGTAGGGGAGACAGGAGGGAAGGAGAAGGGAGTGGGGGAGACGGAAGGAAGGGGTCAGGACAGAATGTGATGGAGGGGATCGAAAGGAAGAGTTATTCTGCAGCAGTGATAGAGGGGGTGAGGAAGAGAGCGAGGGTGTTTGTGGGGGATTCGATAGTTAGGAAGACTGACAGAGTCTTAAACAAGGGAGATGATGTGGTGGTCTGCTTGCCTGGAGCCAAAATAGAGGCGATAACTGAGAGGGTAAAAACATCGTAGGCTCGGGTAAGGGTGGATCTGTTTTAGTACATGTAGGGACAAATAACGTAGAGAGGGAGGGTACAACTGCCATAGTTAGGAAATATAGGCAGTTGGTCAGAACACTAAAACAGACGCGGGTTGAGCAGGTAATACTGTCAGGGATTTTACCTGTAATGGGCAGGAGGGGTCATAAATATCGAAATTGTCGGGGGATGGCAATTAACATGTTAGTCCAGAGGCTGTGTAGGGAAGAGGAAGTTGGATTTGTGGATTTATGGGGAAGTTTTGTTGGGAGGGCTGATATGTACATGAAGGATGGGCTTCATTTAAGTGGAAAGGGGGCGGCAGTATTCGCGGACAAACTTTCAGCAGCAGTAGATAGCGACTTGGGTACAATGACAAATATTTTTGGAAGTAAACATTCTTTAAACTAGAAGTGCAGGGGGTTACCTAGAGGTGTCTCAAGCAGAACAAGAGGCCACTAGCACAGATAAACCAATATCAAATCATCCGAAAATCATCTCTGAAAAAGGTTATAGATGCGTATGTTTAAATGCAAGGAGCATAGTAAATAAGAAAACGAATTAAACATTATGGTAGAAGATATTGACCCTCACATAATTGGTATAACTGAATCATGGGCTAACATAGATATAACAGATGCTGAATTAGGACTGACAGGATACGTAATGTTTAGGAAAGATCGAATAGGAAGAAGGGGCGGGGGAGTTATTTTATATGTTAAAGAATCTATTCAGGCTTATGAAATAAAACTAGAAAGGGAAGCAGATTGCGATGAAGCTGTTTGGTGCAAAATTGTTTCAGGAAATTCAAAATTAACTATTGGATTAGTTTACCGAAGTCCAAACATAAACGAAGAGGACAACACAAAAATAAAAAAGCTATAAAGGAAGTTAGTAAAGGGAATGTATCATAATGGGAGATTTTAACCATGGACACATACAATGGAATTCTCTAGAGAGCACAGGGATTGAGGATCAACAATTTCTATGTTTAATCCAGGATAGCTTTCTTACTCAGCACGTACTAGAACCAACCAGGGGAGAAAATGTATTAGATATAGTTTTGTCATCACAACAAGAATTAGTGGACAATGTAAAAATATTTGAACCATTGGGTAATAGTGACCATAATCAAATACATTTTGACATCAATGTAAAATCAGAAAGTAAAAATAAGAAAACGTACAAGAGAAACTTCCACAAAGGTAACTACAAAGATATGAGAAAATACTTAGCACAGCTAGATTGGAATAACATGCTGATGGATAAGACTGCAATTGAATGTTGGAATATTCTAAAATATGAAATTGAGAGTATCATTGATAAATTTGTTCCCTTCCGAAAACAAGGAAAACGGTGTAGAAAGAAACACTTGTCAAAAGAGGCAATTAGAAAAATAATGCTAAAACAAACTATGTGGAGGGTTTATAGGCGTACCAGAAAGGAAGAAGACTATGCAAAATACAAAGAGGCACTTAATGCAGCTACAACTGAAATCAGACAATCTAAAAGAAGCTATGAGCAAAAACTGGCATGTAACATAAAAACTGACAGCAAGAGTTTTTATGCATATGTCAGGAGTAAACAAAACGTACAAGACAAGGTTGGACCTCTAGAAGACAGTGCTGGAAATATAATATCACAGGGGTTTTTAATGGCGGAAGACCTAAATGGTTACTTCAGTTCAGTGTTTACAAAAGAAGATATTAGTTCATTACCAGTTGCTGATGCTAAATTTCAGGGGGCTAAATCTGACTATTTAGGACCGTTAGTTGTAACTCCAGAATTGGTAGCTAGGAAAATAAAGGCAATGAAGGATAACAAATCACCGGGAGTGGATGGGATTCCTCCAAAATTACTAATGGAAACAGTAGATCAAATCAGTATACCACTTGCAAGAGTATTCAACTTGTCATTAAAAGAGGGAGTTGTTCCGTTTGAATGGAAAGAAGCAAACATCATACCATTATTTAAAAAGGGTTCGAGAAATAAGTCAGAGAATTACAGACCAGTGAGTTTAACGTCAGTGATTTGTAAATTATTAGAAAGGTTAATTAAAGACCATATGGTGGACTTCCTCGTTAAGCATAAATTATTAAATTCATCTCAACATGGATTCCTTAAAGCGAGGTCATGCTTAACAAATATGTTATGTTTTTGGAAGAAATCACTAAGTGGATAGACATGGGATCGCCAGTAGATATTATCTACTTAGATTTTCAGAAAGCTTTTGACAAAGTGCCACATCAAAGATTGCTACTTAAATTAAAAGCCCATGGTATCGGGGATAGCATAACTGACTGGATAGAACAATGGCTGACTGACAGAAGACAACGAGTTGTAGTAGATGGCGAAGTTTCAAATTGGAAATCGGTTTTGAGTGGGGTACCTCAAGGATCAGTATTAGGACCTATATTATTCTTAATTTATATCAATGACTTGGACGAGAGTATAACAAGTAACGTACTGAAATTTGCGGACGACACAAAACTGTTTAGAAAGGTTAATACTGATGGTGATAAACAACATTTACAAAACGATCTAGACAGATTAGTGAAATGGTCTGAGAAATGGCAGATGCTGTTCAATTTTGGGAAATGTAAATGCCTACATACAGGACATGGAAACTTGAATGTAAACTATAAAATGGGAGATACTGTTCTTGGTACTACTGTAAAAGAAAAGGACTTAGGAGTTACAATAAGCGCTGATATGAAAGTTTCAGAGCAGTGTGGTATTGCAGCTTCAAAGGGTAATCAAATTCTTGGATTGATTAGAAGAAACATAACATATAAGGGAAAAAAGTTAATTATACCTCTTTATAAAGCAATAGTTAGACCTCATTTAGAATACTGTATACAAGCATGGAGACCGTATCGTAAGAAGGATATAGATACGCTTGAACGCATACAAAGGAGAGCAACTAAAATGATTCCAGAACTTAAAGACCTTAGTTATGAAGAACGTCTGAAAGAATGTGGTTTAACAACTCTAGAGACAAGGAGGTTAAGAGGAGATCAGATTGAAGTTTTTAAGATATTGAATGGGTATGAAAATATTCATAGAAATATGTTTTTCTCACTCAAGAAGGATAGCAGAACTAGTGGACATGAGGTAAAATTAGTAAAGGATCAATGTAGATTGGACATCAGGAAGCACTCGTTCTCACAGAGGACAATAAATGAATGGAACAAACTGTCTACAGATTGTGTAACTGCTAGCAGCGTGAATATGTTTAAAAACAAGGTTGACACGTATATCAGGAGGGCGGGTTATAAGTAGGTGAACATTGTTGGACTCTCGATAAGCCAATGGCTTCCTTGTCCACTTGCCATCTGGGCCTTTGGCTTGGATGGCAAATCTTGTTAAATCTTGTTAAATCTAAATCTATTAACGCTCGCTGAATTCCCTGACAGAGTCCGAAACTAACTTACTCTAAAATACTCCCTCTGACTAATAATTAACAAAACCTGTTTCCTAATATATGTCTACAATACGTTTGTGTATAATATATATGCAATAGTAATACTTATTCTATTTGATATACCGCGTTTTTCTCTAAATGATCTATACCAAATTCAATAGCTGCACCAAGTCCAAGTAGCCGGAAGTTGATGCCAAATGTCAGATGCTACTGGGAGGAAGAATCGCTGATGACAAGTGTCCATTTCGTTGACAATACAACACCTACCGAAGTTTAGAAGAAGGCGGACAAATACTGGAAACTGCGTCCGTGGACAGAAGACCTAAGAAAGAACTGTCTAAAAGTGACACCTGAAGAATATCAATCTGTTGACGAAATCATGGTAGCCTTCAAAGGGAAATCCTTGTTACGACAGTTCCTACCTGCGAAACCGCTCAAGTGGGGATTCAAACTGTGGGGCAGATGTGTGGTGTCCGGGTTCATGTACGACTTTGGTTTGTATCAGGGCAAGGAACCAACTGAACGAAATGCGTCAGAGTTTGGAATGAGTGTGGACGTTGTCCTGAAACTGGTGTCAACGTTAGCACCAAATCGCAACTTCAAGATCAGCGCCGACAACTACTTCACAAGCATTCCACTTGTTGAGTAACTCAAAGGGGATGGATTTCTGTTCACCGGCACAATCCGTCCAAATCGCTTAAAAGGTTGCCCCGCTGTTGTCCGAAAAAGAGCTGAAGAAGAATGGCCGGGGTTCAGTTGATCATCGCCTCACAAGGAACGGAAGCATCACAGCGGTACGTTGGTATGACAACCGAGCGGTGAACTTGGTGTAATCCTTTGTCGGACGTGAACCTCTCGACATGGTGAAACGCTACGACAGAAAGATGCACGCCTACATTGAAGTCCCCAGGCCAAACATCGTCAAGACCTACAACATGTACATGGGAGGTGTTGACAAGCTGGACATGTTGTGCGCCCTGTACAAACCAACTGTCAAATCCCGACGCTGGTACTTGTACATCTGGTTGCACACAATCATCATGGCCATCTCCAATGCATGGCTACTATATCGCAGGCACCAGAAGGAGCTCCATGGTACTTCCAAAACCACCAAAAAAGAAAAGGAAGGTTCAGGAACACCTCATCTATAAATATTCCTAGGAATTTGGTGAATTTGACATGCTTTATATTTTGTTTCCATCTACTTGTATTAAGGCATTGTTGATATTGTATTTTTTCCTTTTGGTGTGAATATAATAAAATTTGACTTTTTGGTGTTTAAGGAAAGTTTGTTGGTATGAGACCATGTTGAGATTTTTGTATTTCTATGTTTACCTCTTCGATGAGAGTGTTGAAGCATGTGTGAACACGAAAGAGACTTGTGTCATCTGCAAACAGTATAGGATTTAGGATATCTGATACATTTTCAATATCATTTATATATAAAATAAAGAGTAATGGGCCTAATATAGATCCTTGTGGACCTCCACATGTAATTGTCATATATTTTGAGTCTGCTTTGTTATACGATACATATTGTCTTCTGTTATTAAGATAGCTTTTAAACCAGTTGCAGGCAGTACCTCTTGTACCGTAGCATTGAAGTTTATTTATTAAAATGTTATGATCTATTGTATCGAAAGCCTTGGAGAGATAAAAAAAACACCTATATTATACTTTTTATGGTCCATGTTACTTGATATTTTATCAACCAAATCAATCAGTGCCATATACGTAGAATAGTTTTTCCTAAATCCGTATTGTTTTTTTTTATATTATATTATGTTGTGTTCTGTTAAAAAATTGTAAAGCCTATTGTACATTAGGTGTTCTAGTATTTTTGAGAGGCACGGAAGGATAGAAGTAAGTATATAATTTGAGAATAGTTCAGGGTTTTCACTTTTATACAAAGGGATAACCTTTGCTATTTTTAGTTTGCTGGGCACAATGCCAGTCACAAGTGAATTATTGAAAATGTGGGCAAGTTGATTTGCAATTTGTGGTATAACTTGTTTAATAATGTATGGATCAACATTGTCGGATCCCCTTGATTTCTTTGAATTTGCTTTTTTACTATGTTGATTATTTCCTCAGGATATGTATGTGTACAGAAACAAACTTGATGATTTTTTTATAAATTGTGTTGGGTCATTACATGTTTGTGTTAGGTTTACATTAAGGCGATGACCTATGTTGGTAAACTAATTATTGAAATGGTCCACTATTTCCCTTGTGTCTGTAAAGTGAGTACCGTTTAATGTAATAAATGTATAATTTATTACAGATTTATTATCTTTGGACTTTATAACTTCATTGATGGTGCTCCATGTTTTTCTGCAATATTTTTATATAGCTCAAATTTGTCTTTAAAATATTTTTTCTTTGACTGTCTGATTACATGAGTCAGTTTGTTTTTGTAAATGTTGTAGATAATCTCACTTTCGGTAGAAGGGTTGCACTTAAATATTTTGAACAGGTGATTTTTTTGACTACATGATATTAATATACCTTTCGTGAGCCATTCGCTTTTGCAGGTTTTCACCTTTAATTTTTTCCACTGTAAGCATTCATTCATTTGTGTGTTTAGTATTTTCAGAAAGGTATCATATGAAGTGCAGGGGTTTTGATCCTTGTACACCTCCTCCCAGTTTGAAGTTTGTAATTGTGTTTGTAATTTGCTTATGTTTGCTGAGCTAGTCATGCGTTTGTAAACAATTTTGTACTCATTTTCTCTTTTTACCCCTAATTCATAAAAGGTAAATATTGGGAAGTGATCTCATATGTCATTATAAAGGATACCAGATTTTATTGAATATTCATGAATGTTGGTTATAATGTTGTCTATGAGTGTAGCTGACTGTTTTGTGAGCCTAGTTGGTTTGCCAATTGTTGGATAGAATGCATTGGCAAACATATTATGGATAAAATATGTTTGTGTCAGACCTAAGTAAGTCAATGTTAAAATCTGCCATTAATATGCATTTCTTTCTTTCATTTGAAATTCTTATTAATAAATCATTAAATTGTATATGAAATGTACTTATGCATGTGTCAGGCGGTTTATAGATAACACCAATAACAATTTAGGTTTTTTTCGGTTTCGACATCTTAAAAAATTATTCGTATAGACAAATCTCAGAGTTTGTATTTATGTCATTTCTTTCCTTAAACGTTAACCTGTTAGCAATATACATACCAACACCTCCGCCTCGTTTTTCCATTCTAGGTTTTGACAGAAATGTGTAATCTGTCATATTATAATTATCAATCCTTTCCTCCGGCTTTATCCAAGTTTCGGTTATACCTATACAATCGAAGTTAAAACACTTTCTTAAACAGTATTGTACATTACCTAGATAGTTTGTCTTACATCCTCCATTAGTGTCTTCTATAATACCGTCTATGTTAAAACATGGAACTTTTTCGGTAGTCATGTCTACGTCTAATTTCACATCCAAGTACTGTTGTCTATGTACAGTTTCACGTGGGGTTTCCTATTCACTGTCGACACAGTTCACGTAAGTTAACAAGATCTCTATCGTGCAAGATAGTTCCCTTTCTGCCGCTGGTCAGTAGGCATATAATCCGTCCGTTAATCGTCCATGTCGATTGGACCCCATCAACTGTGCGCGCTTTTCGTAATAACTCCATTCGCTGTTTCGTCAAGTTCTCTGTAATCACCAGTCGTGTACCTTTTAGTTTGCGCTTTGCACCGAAGATCGATCGTCTCGCATCGTACGATTTCAGTTTCACGATAATCGGCCGTGGCTTTCCATTCGAGCTTCCGTTGTTGTGTATGTGGCCAAGGCGGTGGCTACGGTCGATGCAGTCACTCGTCAGCTGCAGGCCGAGTTTCCCATTGCACACCGACAGGACTGCCTTGTCGGAGTCTGTCTGCTCATCGGAGACACCGTGCAACAGGAGGCAGTTCCGACGGCTGTACTCTTCTTGTGTGTCGCTGTCGTCCCGTAGTTCCTTGTTGGCCCGTTCCAAGTCGACAACACTCCTCTCCTAATGTCATATCGTGTCTTGTGTGTTTCCATTGTCGACAGCGCATGACTCATAGATGTCCTGTTTGATGTTATCGAGGACACCGTTTTTAAGAAAATTTTTGGCTAGCTTTTCAAAAAAGTTTGGGCTTTCCATGAGCTTCTTTAAGATCGCCTGGGTTACCGTCTCCAGTATTTTCTTCATGATGTCATCGTCATTCTGAATCAGGCTGAGGACGGCGGCTCGCACGTCGCCATCTTGAATGGTCATCGAAGCAGATTCTGTGGTTCTGCTTCGAAGTTCATCGTTCACTTTAGTGTCCTGTTTGCGGTTTCGGTATTCACAACAGCACTAGTTACCTGCTAGCGTAGCTTTTTTAGAGTATGTGTCCTCGTTTAAAGTGCTTTTGAGTTATAGAGCTGACTTTTCACTGAACACTAGCACGCCGCCTTTCGACCCA
>BSQZ01000176.1:97500-147500 GCA_033239005.1 Lamellibrachia satsuma | reverse complement strand
CAGCAATCTGTCCACTCCGCTCTATCACAGCAATCTGTCCACTCCGCTCTATCACAGCAATCTGTCCACAGCGCTCTCTCACAAATGCAGCCCGTCCTTTTGAAAGGCAGCTATGTCTACTGCGCCGTTTCGGAAAGGAAAGTTGGCATCATTGTCGACGAATTTAACGTCTGTTTCATTGCAAGTTAATCTTATTTGATTGTTGACTTCAGCCAAGCGTTGCGGATCAGCTTTACGCTTTGAAGGCAGAACGCTACTCACGGTGACAGATGGTGTCATCGTTTTCGCTCTTCGCATTAGTTCGCACACGTTTTCTGTGATGTCGTTAACGTCCGTACATCCCATTGTCTCTTGTGTGTCACCTACGATGATTGTCGAGACAACGTCATCGTTACTGGATACATCGTCTATCATTTCGTCACTATCGGTAAAAGTAGCTCCCGACTTCCTACGAATTTGATCTGCTTTCCGTCGTCGGTTTTGTCTAATCGAACATCTCGCAGCATACTGTTCACCAATAGCAGCGTCATTCCTTGCGCTCTCACGCAGATGACATCGGAGTCTTTTCAAACTCAGCTGCGATTGCCAGACGCGTTTGACCGAGGAATGTCAAGACGCTGGACAGGACCAGGAGATACTGGCGAATCGTGTCCGGCTTCAATCTGGAAATAGAAAATCAACAAACGCTATTAAGCAGCTGTTACCCAAATTAAATCATAATACATTTGATACACTTCGTCATCATGTTCCAATGTAGACGGTCGCCAATATCGAGAGAAATCGCCACTGTAAGGTAAAGATATCATTTCTAAGTAGTGCATTACAAACCCGTCTTATGTTCGACTGTAAATAGCAACAAATGAACGTTGCGACTTGCAACTAATCAATAAAATCACATACCACTTTCCTGCAAGCGGATCATTCACGAGTCCACCGGGAAACATTAAAGATATATTACTTCCCGCACGATTACACGAACACCAGTGTAAGTTGACAGTATTTTGCCGCATCCCCACTGCGCATTTGAAGGGGCGGTTCGCTACGTGCAGTGATCGGTCGCTGTGTCGTTATCGGCTCTTTTCGTGTCCGTACATGTATTCCATTTCCATATCTGAAAAAAACGTAATATGATTAAAGATAACTGGTCGTGTATATTGTATCCCCTACTTGAATTAAAAGTACTTACCGACGAAGAAAGTGGATCTCCCTTCAAAGTAACCATATGTTGATGCCTCACGCTGAACAAAGATATATATCTTCGTAGTAACTTCAATGTTGTTGTGCTTAGAAGGAGCGAACAGGTTTTCCGCTACTTGCCTCCATGTAAGTCACGATATTGAATTCTACCATGTGCTCCTCTCCGTCTTCCTCGTTTTCTCTTTTCTAAAACTTCATGGACGCTGAGGTTGGCAACGTCTCCTGCCCGCTTTGCCTTCGTAAGGAGAAGCTGGAGCATTAGCGCTCCTCTTACAGCCAACCTCTCTTCTCTGTTGACACCCTCGGCAGTAACACCGTCCTGCAGCATAGTTAGTAGTCTGTGCAGACAGTATGTTTCAAGGTATGAGCCGATGTCCTTGCCGTCTACGCCCAAGACATCGAGCCCCGCTGCTTGTTGCTTTACGACTTCCTCCATGATTTCTTTGACCAGGCTCTTAGCGATTGATTTATCCCGGGCAGAGAGAATTTGCAACTAAGCTGTGGTGAAACTCAGCGTCGACAGCCAGACGCGGTGACCCGAGAGGAAGGTCAAGACGCTGGACAGGACCAGGAGATTATGGCGTATAGCTGTTACCCAAATTTGTGCATGATACATTTCCTAAATTTCGCCATCATGTGCCCGGCATCAATCTGGAAATAGAAAATCAACAAACGCTGTTAAGCAGCTGTTACCCAATTTAAATCATAATATATAATGTTCCAATGTAGATGGTCGCCAATATCGAGAGAAATCGCCACTGTAAGGTAAAGAGACCAATTCTAAGTAGTGCATTACAAACCCGTCTTATGTTCGACGGTAAATAGCAACAAATGCACGTTGCGACTTGCAACTAATCAACAAAATCACATACCACTTTGCTGCAAACAAATCATCCATGAGTCCACCGGCCTTCCCTACGTCCGCAAGGTCGCGTAGGGAAACATCACTAAGTGTCGTCAAAAACACTTTGATGGCACTTCTATGTAGTGCAACATTATTATCCTGGCACTGCTGCCCTGACGACTTGTCTCGCTGGCAGTCTGCGTACTCAAGCAGGGCTTCCGATAGAAAGGCGTCCAAAGAGTCGTCACCAACGACGACAAGGCCGGATGCCTCGATAACCTTGTTGAATGCCTCGGTGCCACGATCAGGCGCCGTCACTGGATTCTGAACACTAAACATACCATCATTCAGAACAATACTGATGTTGTAGTCGACCACCAACATTAAAGATATATTACTTCTCGCACGATTACACAAACACCATTGTAAGTTGACAGTACTTTGCCGCATCCCCACTGCACATATGAAGGGGCGATTCGCTATGTGCAGTGATCGGTCGCAGGAATTGTATATTCGTTACCTGAAATGCGAGTGTCGTTATCGGTTCTTTTCGTATCCGTACATGTCTTCCATTTCCATGTCTGAAAAAAACGTAATGTGATTAAAGATAACTGGTCGTGTATATTGTATCCCTACTTGAATTAAAAGCACTTACCGACGAAGAAAGTGGATCTCCCTTCAAGGTAACGAACACCATATGTTGATGCCTAACGCTGAACAAAGATATGTATCTTCGTAGCAACTTCAATGTTGTTGTGCTTAGAAGGAGCGAACAGGTTTTTCCGCTCCTTGCCTCCATGTGAGTCACGATGCTGAGTTCTACCATGTGCTCCTCTCCAGGCATGATATGGGGCATGGCACGGGGGCATGGTATGGGAGCAGGATATGGGGCATGGCATGGGGGCAGGATATGGGGAATGGCATGGGGGCAGGGTATGGGGGCATGGTATGGAGCATGGCATGGGGGCAGGATATGGGGCATGGCATGGGGGCAGGATATGGGGCATGGCATGTGGGCAGGGTATGGGCGCAGGGTATGGGGCATGGTAGGGGGGCAGGATATGGGGCATGGCATGGGGGCATGGTATGGGGCATGGCATGGGGGCATGGTATGGAGGCAGGGCATGGGGGCAGGATATGGGGCATGGCATGGGGGCAGGATATGGGGGCAGGGTATAGGGCATGGCATGGGGGCAGGATATGGGACATGGTATGGGGACAGGATATGGGGCATGGCATGTGGGCAGGGTATGAGGGCAGGATATAGGGCATGGCATGTGCATCACAATATTCCTACAAAAGACTAACAATTCAGTCGAGTTGCTCTAGCATAGTTGTCAATATCTGCTCATGACACGTCCTCCTCCGCTCAACCTTCGTCGTTTTAGTGATGTGTCCTTTTTACGAATCGCAGTATTAATGAGCAATTCTCGTTCACAGTTTATGAATATGCGAACAAAATATGAATTTACACGAGACCAGGAAAATATCACGTCCCTAGAACGGCCTCGTGTGAAATAAATGGATCAAGTTTACCTTATTTTTTTAAATGGGTAGCTAGGAGGCGCAGAAGATTGTACCGGTTTTTGCTGTCCTCTGTTTTAAGACAATTTTGCTGTCGTCTGTTTAAGACAATTCCTTCTTGCCTTTGCTAAAATATTTTTGAGGGAGTAACGTCTTATTTATCTTCATGTACTATGGCAACTGTTTTATCAAATATGTTATCAACTTTTAATCCTGAATCTAATTTTGGGACAGTGTTTACGATTGACTGGGCGATAATACAATTATGGTTCGTAAGACGGACCACGCCCTATATTGCTCGCGCCGGCTGGGTTCTCAGCAACACTGAAAGGCAGGGGTATGCCCTTATAAACTTTATACTAATAAGGGTATTTCAACAAGACGTTCTGTTATACCTAATGTTGCCCTGGGGGTGAAGACCTCTCAAATTTCTTTGCACTGGCACAACGTCTTATCACTGCGCACGCAGCACCACGGGACCTATACGGTTTTAGTGCTGTTGACTTATGCTGAGCGCGAACGGTTTTAACATAGTATATTTTATTGTCGTTGTTAAACCGTGACTTTTATAATCCATATATTGCTATCAGTTTATAAAATTCACCATATGAGGACACTAGACTGTCATCAAGACAATGTCGCCGCTATTTCTATTGTGTGTTTTAGTTTTATTCTGTTCAGTGACTTCGAGAGGTGATGACTTTGCCCAGTGCAAGCCACTTACCCTCCAACGGTCGGCTGTCATCTCAACATTTCCCCAACCCACGAGAAAACAACATTCTTTGTCCTTTTTACACAGCTTGCCATGTCTTAACCTTCGTTTTAATCGCAAGTTACTGCCAACTCCAGTTCTACGCCAACATTTAGATTAGCAATAATTCTAGCGTCAGCAATATCAACAATATCGTGAGACTATTTGATTGTATGGCTCGACAACTGATAAGATCTTGGCACACGCCGTCGATGTAGAAACGACATTGAACACGACTAAAGGGCGTCATACAATGAACGGTGAATTGACTCGGCACGATAAGATCTCTGAAGCGACGAAGCGGGACCTAAGACGTCTCGTGACGAACTACCGCTGCCCATGTAATCGGACTTTGGCGCCCTCTCACGGTCATGGTAGCGGTGTATCGACTTATTCTAAATTATGTATGCAAACAGTTCACCATGTACACTTGTGGACCATCCTGCAAGACGGAAATGGTGTTAATGAAAGGGCACTACTATGGTTCTGGACGAATTTGGAAGACCGCACCCATCGCGTCCAGATTGACACAATGGTATCTGAGTATATTCCTCGGCAGTGTGGTGAACCACATGGATCGACCTGTTAATTTACTCTATGCAAACCACCCCCGTACCCCACCCCTCACCCAACACTTCCCTCCCTCTGCCCGCCCTGAATCCAACCCCTGTACCCCACCCTTCACCCAACACTTCCCTCCCTCTGGCCGCTCTCAATCCATTCCCGTACCCCACCCCTCACCCAACTCTTCCCTCCCTCTCCCCGCCCTCAATACAACCCCCGTACCCCACCCCTCACCAAACTCTTCCCTCCCTCTCCCCGCCCTCAATACAACCCCCTTAACCCATCCCTCACCCAATTCGTCCCTCCCTCTTCCGCCCTCAATCCTTCCCCGTACCCCACCGTTCACCAAATTCTTCCCTCCCTATGTCCGCCCTCAATTTACCCCCGAACCCCATCCTTCAACCCATCACTTCCCTCCGTATTTCTACCATCAATCAACCCCCGTTCACCACCCCTCAACCCAACAGTCCCCTTCCCCTGACCACCCTCAATCCACCCCGTACCCCATCCTTCAACCCAACAAGCCCCTTCCCCTGACCGCCCTCTATCCACCCCCGTACACCACCCGTCACCCAACACTCCCCTCCCTATGTCCGCCCTCAATCCACCCCCGTACCCACCACTCACTCAACACTCCCCTCCCTATGTCCGCCCACTATCCACCCCCGTACACCACTCTTCACCCAATACTCCCCTCCCTATGTCCGCCCTCAAACCACTCCCGTACCCACCACTCACCCAACACTCTCTTCAGAACAGAGAACGTTAATGTGCTAACATAAAACTGGCGTCGTAATTCAAGGGTTTGTAGGGCTATTTTCCTTTTTGGCCGGGTACTGGCTGCCCATACCGCAGCATGAATGTTCACTCAACTGTTTCTGAGATATGAAAAATAGGTAATGCACATGCAGACAATGCCCGTGCCTCGATCTCACTCGGAAATTGACACTGTTGTCAATCCTTACATCACAGAAATCAGAAAAGAACTATATCGACTTTGAACTTCACTGTTTGTCATGTTGATACTTTATAATGGCCACCGAGAGAGTGCATTAGTAGCAATGATTGCGCGTGTTTGTGTGTGCATTAGTGAGACATTTCACAGCCTGTGACACGTGTCCATAAAATGGGCCAGTAGTGAAATTTCACAGCACATCCCCCCATTAAGACACATGCTGTGTAAAACTCGTGAAAATTATCAATGACAGCACTTATTTCTGGTAAATATCAGTTTCTAAATGCGCCCCAAAACCTCCACTCTCTCAAAACATATTATTGTATGATCTGATGGTAAAACAGGTCGTATTTTCAAATAGCAGACAAACCACAGTTTATTTTCCCATAGGTCGCCACTATAACATTTCTTTAGATTCCTGTAAAATGTGTTCAACGATTTTCTTTACAATTTCACAGCACGTTTACCCTTTATTAAGACATATGCTTTATGAAACGCTTGACAATTACATACCTCGTTGTTTTATAGAAAAACGCACCTACAGCTGATACCCCTCAATTTCGGCTCAGCCTTGTGAGTTAGTTTGAAATGTTGGTACGTTCTGCATAACAATCAATGTAGTGATACGTGACCCATCAGCGTCTGTATATCTAATAATAGTCAATGTAGTGATACGTGACCCATCAGCGTCTGTATATCTAATAATAGTCAATGTAGTGATACGTGACCCATCAGCGTCTGTATATCTAATAATAGTCAATGTAGTGATACGTGACCCATCAGCGTCTGTATCTCTAATGTAGTAGTACGAAAAACAAACTGTTTTAACGTATCCGGTGTGAAAGTGTGGTCTGTGCCCAACCTCCACCAATGGGTCAGTCTATAGAGGAAGGGTGACTGTGAAAGTGTTGTCTTGATGGCTTGATGGTGCTGTACTGTGAGAGGACTCGGTTGTGGCTGTGATCGCTGTTTGTCCTGTGACAGTCGTCACTGACCTACTGTTGCCACGCCACACAACCGACTCTAGCACAGCCCTTTTCGTTGGACGGCGAATGCTGGATGTACAGTCTACAACAGACGACACACGTGTTACACTCAGTCTGTGTGTGTGTGTGTGTGTGTGTGTGTGTGTGTGTGAGTGAGTGCGTGTGTCAATGCGTGTGTGCGTGCGTGTGTGAGTGCGCGTGTGAGTGCGTGTGTGAGTGCGTGTGTAAATGCGTGTGTAAGTGCGTTTGTAAGTGCATGTGTCGGTGCGTGTGTCGGTGCGTGTGTCGGTGCGTGTGTCTGTGGGTGTGTCAATGCGTGTGTCAGTGCGTGTGTCAAGAGACAATAGGTCTACTCACGCTACATCCAGTCCATCAATCCCCTTCAGTTCCTCCTTCAGCTCTTCACAGACGTCGGGTGTGATGTGATTGCTGCCGAAACTACAACAAACACACAGAGATTTGTGACGTCAAAATCAAACTTAATATCCACTTGAATTTTCTGTTCACCCAACCCACACTAATTGCCCTGCTGCTAAGGGGTGATTACACGACGTCTACAAAGTTACCCCGCACAGCGGTCTATCACCGATTGTGGATGTCGAAAGTCTTTTGTGAAAAATCTGTTAAATTTATAACACAAGTTAACGATTTATTATTATTAAAATAAATAATAATAAAATAGTATTAAACAAATTAGTTGTCGCCGAAAAACGACGTTTGACAGCAACACATTTGGTGACAAATGTCGTCTACAGTCGTCTACTGTTCAAAAATGTTTAATTTGGCGACATTAGACGTGACAGGTTTTTGAAAAAAAGACTGTTGAGAGTAACAAAAATAAACTACAACAAAAAAGTTACAATGTCAAGGACACTTGACGACACAAACTCGGTGGAGACTGTCAACAAATGTTGTCGTTGGTGGGTAGAACATCAAGTGCCCCGTCAGACGGGGTAATTACTCGGTTGAGAGAAGATAGATGAGTGAAATAACACAGTTAAACTTACTGGAGGTTCTTTAAACTCTTTGAGTTGTTGACTGCTGCGACGATCTCTCTCGCCCCGGAGTCTTGGATGTGACACAGTATCAAGCTGCAGACAAATGTCACGAGTAACATAAACACGCGTAAAGTAAACGACATGCGACATTTTGTAAAGTCATGTACCCCTCTAGTTATAGCAGGGAGACAAGTTGTGTGTAAACGGATTGATGAAGGAAAACAACTAAGTAAGCGAGAGCGGACGAATAGGTCAGCCTCCTAGAAAAGGCTATATCAAAACAGACTGCCCCAGTAGAAGACTACAGCTATATTAAAAAAGCACCTATATCTAGATAGCGGACGGTACAACTATATTAACGATGTCTGCTGACCCGTCCTGCACTCAAAGTTGTTGTTTTAGAAAGCGACCAGTACAGTTACATAAAGCAGGCAGGGGAGTGTCCAGATATATATTGTGTGGGTTAGCGTTGGATGTCCAGAATAGTGGTCCACGTCTGAGACTGTTCTGTTGACTTATAAGGATACGCCCTCCCTTCTGGGAGGACTCATCATGACTGTGCCTGGCGCAAGAAAGCGTATAAATGCATGCCAAAAATACAGATAGTCAGTTTTAGTTTAGTCTTGATGGAAGAGAGTTAGAATGAGTTTTAGTTAGTTAGTTCTGGTGGGCGTACGACTACGCATAGATCTGTCATCATGTAGTCTTAGACAACAGAAATGATTGTCTATGTATGTAACTGTATCATCTTTTGTCTGATTAAAGTCATAACGAGTTTACCTGGAATCTTCTGAGTGAAGTGAGTTCTTTCTATTACCTTGGTTATTGATGTCATCAAGCTAACCCTGAACGCAGTAGGGGGGACGCTTGTGACTAGGTAACTAACGGTATAGACGTAAGAAATGAGACACTCACTTATGTAAAATCAGCTTGTTTATATAACATCATCAGAAAGAGAGTTGGATTTTATAACTTGTCAACAACGGAAAACAACTGAGTGGGTTCGTGCGTGCGCACTAAACAGCGTGTGTACGTGCGTGTGTAACTGTTTCACCGAATCACCAACAATTGACGTGTCAACATTAAACTATGTCAAGTCAACGTAATTACAAATCTTACTCGAGTGTCTCGAGTCTCGTCAGACTCTCCAGACTCTGGGCGAGTCTCTCGGCCGCCGCCGGTGACACATCGTTCCAGCTGAGACTGTAAAGTAAAAATTATCTCCGTGACGCAGTAATTAACACATTTCTCTGACCGAAGTAAAACTAATAATCTACAAACAAACAACTTTCAGTCAACTAGACTCTATAAACACAAATGTTTCTCGACACAAAGTACATTTTGTGGACAGCAAAAAGACAGTTTGTTTTGAAAAGTCGAGTTTGTGTGACGAGAAATGTTGAACCCCTGAAATAATGTTTTATTAATTCACGTATCAGTTTAAAACAATATCTAGACAGAGTGAATTTTAATGAACATAACACGTGAATAGTAAATAATAATTACTGGTGTGTTATTACTTATTAATCAAGAAATATGCATTTTAAGTAATTAAAGTAATACTAATTTGGATTGCATTTTGTAAATAGTTATATTGACGTAGACAGAATATTGTCACATACAATTTCTAAAATAAATATTGTACGATGTATTTGTAGGTACATTTAATTATATTAGTACAACTGTTTTTGTACACATACAATGTATCTATTAGTGCCCTGAGCGGGCCTAGAATTTGATCCCAAGCCCGGCCCGCAATTAGCAGTTAGAGTCCAGGCCCGGCCCAGGCCCGCAATAATTTTTCAAGCCCGGCCCAGGCCCGCAAACTGGAATTTAGGCCCAGGCCCGGCCCAGGCCCGACCCAGACCGTGAATGTTTGGCCCAGGCCCGGCCCGGCCCGGCCCGCAAGTTTCAGGCCCAGGCCCGGCCCATACCCGCGGGCCAAAGATGGGTAAGCCCGCGGCCCGCTAAGTTTAGAGAAGATAAACCTATATTCTTATAACAAATACGAAAAACAAATAAACTGTAAAACAGACTGATTGTTTTATTAAATAAAACACACACACACACACACACACACACACACACACACACACACACACACACACACACACACACATATGGGATGGGGCATAACATATTTAGCTCTTAGTACACAATAAACCTATATTCTTATAACAAATACGAAAAACAAATAAACTGTAAAACAGACTGATTGTTTTATTAAATAAAAACACACACACACACACACACACACACACACACACACACACACACACACACACACACACACACACACACACACACACACACACACACACACACACACACACACATATGGGATGGGGCATAACATATTTAGCTCTTAGTACACAATAACTTTTTCAAACTTAAGAATATCCTGAAGAAAAATAAAGAAAAACTTCTTAGTGTCATTACTATTAAATATGATAACATTTGTTATATTTGGCTTTAATGTATTGGCTTATGGTTAGGGTAGGAGATTTGTTTATCTAACCCTGACATAACCCATATGCAAGCCATAACCCCAATTTATATTGTTAATTGAATTAGCTCAACTAATTTAACATAATTTAATATGATATTTCAATTAAATGTCACCCACTGGCACTGACACCCAGTGGCATTTCCAGCAGGCCTGCAGTCACTAGCCTGAGACAGACAGGTTCAGACGTGTGAATTTGTACAAGTGTGAATGAATTAGAACTACGGAAAAATACAAATTACCAACTGGGTTGGGCACTGGGTAGTGGGCTAGTGGCCTAGTGGGCACTTGGCAGTGGGCAGGTCATTCAGGTGTGCAATGTTTGGAGGGAAGACTTAGACAATAGAATGTCCACTGGTAGGGTCAAAGGGTGATAAGTTGATGGTTAATCATGGCTTGATTGCCTCTGCAAATATTTCTAAAGTAAACATTTGGGGCTGGCTACTTCCAGCCAAGTGAACTTATGGGGCCATTACATTACATGCAAGGTCTCAATTTGCAACTATATAATACTACAGAAATAATCTTAAGCTTTCATTAACCGGAATTACAATTTATGATCAGTTTTTAGTAAAAAAATAAAGTAATAATCGGTGTTTTGTACGAATATTTTTATTATGTCCAGGCCCAGCCCAGGCCCGGCCCGGCCCGCTCACACTAGGCCCAGGCCCGGCCCATGCCCGATGTGTTTAAATTGTTTTCAGCCCAGGCCCGGCCCGGCCCGCAGTATGTAGGCCCAGGCCCGGCCCGGCCCGGCCCGGCCCGCGAAATTATGTAGAGGTCCGGCCCGGCCCGGCCCGGCCCGGCCCGGCCCGCTCACACTAGGCCCAGGCCCGGCCCATGCCCGATGTGTTTAAATTGTTTTCAGCCCAGGCCCGGCCCGGGCCCGCAGTATGTAGGCCCAGGCCCGGCCCGGCCCGCGAAATTATGTAGAGGTCCGGCCCGGCCGGCCCGGCCCGGCCCGGCCCGCGGGCTGCAGGCCGGGCCGGGCTTGGACCCAAAGCCCGGCCCGCGCAGGGCACTAGTATCTATACATTTGTACACATGTTCACCTACTCGAGAACTGTCAGGGCCGTCATTGTCTCTATTCCTGTAGCCAACGCCACCATTTCCTCGGCCGGGATGTGACAGCCTTTAAACTGTAATACGAAACAGTGAATATTTAACAGTTTAATTAATGACAGATGACATCAAAATTTATTCCCAATTCTTAGGTGAAATAAACACATATTTTTAGTCAACTATTGTCACATTTAGAGTTTTGCAGGATGTCATTTGGAAGACTTTGTAGTCGCAATAAATTAGCGCCAAGTTTTGTAATTGTTGTGTCGACGACGGATCCAGGACTTGTGTTTGGATTATGTTATTTAGGTCGGGCGCAACTTCAACTTCACTCGCAGTTCACTTGTTCATAATTAATGTTATCGTGACCATAATATAAAAACGGTCCCGATGACATTGCTGCACAATGTCAGTGTTGTAGACGGGTCGCGGGCAGGGTCGCTGTTTACAACAGTTGCCACCCAAGTACCCAACCCTACGCCTAGCCCTAGGTTCATCTACGACTATGCAACCCCCATACCTAAGTATTTTGATTTGAAATATTAAACATATTAAATAAGTGTTTTAAAGCCTAGCCGCATACATAACAAAATTGCGATTATCCGGTTGAAACATTATTTACCAAATGCAAAACAAATCTAAATTAGTAAAATATTCCAATATGATAAGCATATTTTACTTATTAAAACGTGATCTTCGTCCGTATCAATATAATTGTGTTAAAAGGGTAGTCTGTGTAAATACAAGCGACATTCAACAATTTATGTGACTGGACGACAGCTGTCATCCATAGTCTAACTCTAGACATAGCATACTTAATGCAGTGTTTTAGTACTTATTAATCAAGAAATATGCATTTTAATTAATTAAATAATAATAATTTGGATTGCATTTTTTAAGTAGTTTTATTGATGTAGACAGAATATTGTCACATACAATTTATAAAATAAATATTATACGATGTATTTGTAGGTACATTTAATTATATTAGTACGACTATTTGCAGATAATACGTTTCATAAAAACGTACGTCCATATGGACGTATTCTGTCGACTTTGCAGTTGTCATCAGCGTGTGAAATACACACAGAGCGCTATAGCTGCGCATTTCTGTCGCTTTATTTCTGTCTCAGTCGGCGCTAAGTTCCGTCGGTTTCTGAAATACTTCGTCTTTGTTAATGAGTCACTGTCAGTGCCGTATCTGTCCGCTGCTTCGTGAGCAGTTACAACCTGTGTCCTGGGACGGAGCGATCTGTCCGTCGCGGGTCGGGTAAGCCTGGGGTTTGGCTGTCTGTCTTCGCGGGGTGGGGCATATCCGTTGCTGGATGATACGCCACGTGCACGCTTACGTCGCTTAAGTGTGACTTGACCAGGCCGCACAAAGGGACCGTCCCATATTTGATCAGGGCCAGTGTCAAAGTTCATCGGTCTGTCGTTGCTGTCAGTGTGGACAGCAAGTCGTCTGCGAGTAGTATTAGGAACCTGATGACGAAATGGACGTGGATTGCAAGAATCCCAATTTTGTTCGGGGGGAGGGGGGAGGTACAAGTCTCGGCGTCTACTCGAAATTACTGTGTTGACGACGGAATCAGGTTAATTCAGCGTAATAATCTTAACGTTTATTTAAACCGGAATTATGAGCTGCTTTACACACGTAACTTTGGAAAAATAAACGCTTGGGGATTAGTTAAATGTTGTGGCTGTTTTGCTAAGCTCTTATGTAGCTAATGGTTTCATACCACTAGCCTAAAATAATTATTTCGGCCACATGTTTCTTAGTGGGGATAACCTTAATTACTTTTCCACAACTATGCGTTCTTTGAGTCATCACCCTCGCTGACATTCATTTAAAGATGTATCTTAATGACCGACCACAAAACAGCTATAATCACTCCTTTGAGTGAAAATTTAACAAAATTGCCATCCAAAACAACAAGTTCCAGATGGCAATTGGACAAGGAAGCCATTGGCTTATCGAGAGTCCAGTTTTTCATTTATGTGTAGTCCGCCCTTATCAGCTATCTGTCAATTATATTTTTAAACATATTCACACTACTAGAATTAACACAATAATTTTGCAGTTTGTTCCATTCATTTATCTCCCTCTGTGAGAAAGAGTACTTTCTCATCTCCAACCTACACTGTTCCTTAACTAATGCTGCTTCGTGTCCTATGGTTTTACGGCCTTCTTTAAGTTCGAAAAACATATTCCTATCAACTTCCTCATAACCGTTCACCATTTTAAACACTTATATTTGGCCTCATCTTAGTCTCCTGGTCTATAGTGTTGTCAAACCACATTGTAATAAGCGGCTTTCATAACTAAGGTCTCTCAATTCTGGAATAATTTTAGTTGCTCTTCGTTGTAGTCTTTCTAGCTTGAATATGTCCTTCTTACGATACGGCCTCCATGCTTGTGTACAATGTTTCAAATGTGTTATAACTATTGCGTTGTAAATTTGTACAATTAGCTGTTTATCCTTATACGTGATAGTTCTCCTAATTAGCCCTTGAATTTTATTTCCTGTCGAAGCAACAATTCGACTTTGCTCTGAGATTTTCATGTCAGCACTAAATGTTACTGTTTTGTCATCTGCAAATTTGAGTACTTTGCTAGATATGTCATCTTCCAAATTACATATATATATATATATATATATATATATATATATATATATATATATATATATATTTATTTATTAAAAACAGCATATGGCCTAATACTGATCCCTGTGGTACCCCACTCAGAACAGATTTCCAGTTTGAAATCTCACCATCTACTATTACTCTCTGTCTTCTTTCCAGTTGACTACAACATTACCTATACCATGGGCTTTTAGCTTAAGTAACAATCTTTGATGTGGCACTTTATCGAAAGCTTTCTGAAAATATGAGTAGACAACATCCACTGGTGACCCGTCATCTACCCACTTTGTAATTTCTTCAAAAAAACATAAGACATTGGTTCGACATGACCTTGCTTTTAGGAACCCATGTTGAGATATATTTATTAATTTATGTTTTACAAGGAATTCCATACATCATATTTTCATTAACAAATTGTACTTTATTTATTATTGCAAATAATTTCGCTTCTGGAAATTGCAGACGTGGTGGTTTATAAGTATTGCAGACGTGGTGGTATATAAGTATTGCTAAAAATCACATGAACACTCTTACTTCAAACTCTGGATGGACGCATTTTCAACCAACCCGGCACTCAGTTTGTTGACGAGATTAGCGTTTAGAAGGCACGTACTCAAACTGAAAGTAAAATATCAATAATTTTAACAGGCTGGTATCTCATTCAGATTTGAAACGAAACAAAATAGTATTGCACTAATGCATATAACCATTTAGTTATTAAGTGTATTTTATTTCCTGAAGATTTACGGACAAGTAGTTCGCCACAAATAGTTCACTGTTTCAAAGTGTTGTGAAATGTAAAAAACTGTAACATTCGATCTGTTCATTTCATTCAATTAAAATAAGTTATAGGTACGCCAATAACAAACTTACGACAGCTTGGTACACAATTTTGCTATATCAAATGAAATAAGGCAATGCTGAATGGTCCATTGGTGCAGTTAAATATAGTTGTTCCTCGATTAATCTAACGAATGCTTGCATATTTGAGACAGTGGTGTCGATCAGTGTACCAGTGTATCGAAAGCTGTCATATGTCATATGTGGAGCTTATGAATGTACTAATCCATCAATGGATGCACCGAGCACTGTTCTCCATTGTTAACTGATGCAGGTCAATGCTCTAGCGATCGATGGATGCACCAAATGTTATCATATTTGATTTGCTGTTGCTGTCCAATGTACCAGTCCACTGACGAGTGGACCAATGTACCAGTCCACTGACGAGTGGACCAATTTACCAGTCCACCACTGACGAGTGGACCAATGTACCAGTCCACTGACGAGTGGACCAAACGATGCCATAAGTTTGAATTATATATATATATTATTCAGTGACACCTAAATAAGATTATGTCTGAGAAAGAAACAACGCAACTTACTCGAGCTTTGTAACCGGACACATGGCTTGTCTCAGCACCCAGGAGAATGCTATCATTTCTGTCGGCTTAAACTCATTGAACTTGCATTCAGACGAGACTTTGACCACAAGGTGTGGTTTTCGCATTTCGTACAGGATAGCGATAAATTTCAGTGGGTCATCCTCCAGCACTTTGGCCACTGCCTTCACCCATTTTCCATCAACCGATGACAAATCTGAGGACAACATGTTTCATGTAGTCAGAATCGAATGTGCGATCAAGCACCATATTTTCATTATCACGCCGTCTTAATAAACAACATGCGTTTGAGCACATACACATTCAATTTTCCGTAAAGGCTACACAAATATTTTTACAACTAAATTGCAAAACTAATTCCTCATTTTATATATAACTATGCATTGTGAATAATTGATTTACATATTGCGTGTTGCTAATTGTGAAATATGACAAACATAACATGGAATTTTAGTTGGTGCTAAAAGTTGTTATTTCGACACACATAATTAAAGCATACAGTATTTTTTTAAGCAATCCACATAGATATGCCGTGAGTATATTGCAGTTTGCTGGAATAATAACATCACCATTGTATATTATCTAGTGTTTTTTTATATAATTCATGCTAAAATAATTATTTAATTTGGGAACACGAAAAGGCTACAGTAAATGTTACATAGCTGTAGACAATTGAATCATTAGGCAATTATCACAGCTATTGACAGGAATATAACGTGTTTTGTGGATAAGACTCATTCGAGTATACATAAGGAATAATAATATACTATTTGTTGATGTCACGATATATATATATATATATATATATATATATATATATATATATATATATATATATATATATATATATATATATATATATATATATATACTCAGAATTGTTCATGAAACACACGCACGCACGCACGCACGCACGCACGCACACTTCCAAGTAATGTATAGTACTCCATTGAAAAGTATAAGTTGTTCGAGTAGTGGAAGGGACGGAAGAAGCACAAGGACAGGACGATAGAGGGTCACATGAGGAAGGAGGCGGAGTTCGTTGTCAAGTTGGAGGACCTCTTCCACATCGCTCATATGGAGGCCTTCAAGCTGAACAAGATCCCCAAGGAGAGTCTAACCCTTGATCAAAGGGAAAAATCCGTCTTGGCGTCATGGGCTCAATGGGAAGGTCTTGTCTACCAAGGAGATGCGGGTGAAAGAGTGGGCTGACATAAGGCAGAATAGGCGTCAGAAGGTTGATGCTGAGGAAGTGGCGTACACTCAAAGGGCTGTATCTGGTTCCTTATCTTTTTGCACCACTTCAACTGATGAAAAGACAGATGAAGAGCGAAATGGTACGGCAGGAGGAACTCCCTCCTTCCTGAAACGTTACATACGCCCTCGTTGAGGCAGCCGTAAACATTGGTCATACTGATTTAGTCTGAAATAAATTCGATACAAAATGTTTAACTCCCATACTAAGTAATGTCACAAGTATATGTTCTACCATGACTATGAGGTTAGAGCAAGCAAACATGCTTATTATGATTCGTAATTAATATTATCTAATTAGAATGACATAGGCTCAATGTATGGATATCTATTCTCCGATGGTATACATTTATTTTATCACAGAAGGTATATAATTTATATATATATTTATAATGTTGGTTAAGTTGGTTTGGTTTGTGTAGGGAAATTATTAAATACTATAATATTTCACCTTTATAATCTCATTTGATTAACAGTATCGTGATGAGAGACAATATATAATGGCATTTCCACATATTTCCTTTGACAAATGCATAGGTCATTGGATGGTAGACTGCTCTGGGGACATCCATCTACACAATGGTTCCTACCACTGTAAGAGCATGGTATGTCAGTGAATACGTCACACAGTGCAAGGTCTTCAAAGAGAACAGGTGGTAGTCAACACCTTATCCAAAGGTAAGTTAAATCAGCTGCACTAATGTATTGACTAGCATACACACATTTGTGTGCCATGTGATTCCTTATGGTTTACCACATTTATGTATTAACCTTGCCAACCAGCTGTAGGAGATCTCCCTCTATACATTACATATGTCTGAATTGTAAAGCTGGTGCATGAACCATACCTGTCCTAACGTCTTGAGGCTGCCCTTCATGGACCTCTAGCTGAGTGTCTGTCACAGTTGTTAGTGCTACTGTTACTACTACAACAAGGATAACTCTTTGTGGACGTCTAGCTGAGTGGCTGTCACAGTTGTTAGTGCTACTGTTACTACTACAACAAGGATAACTCTTTGTGGACGTCTAGCTGAGTGGCTGTCACAGTTGTTAGTGCTACTGTTACTACTACAACAAGGATAACTCTTTGTGGACGTCTAGCTGAGTGGCTGTCACAGTTGTTAGTGCTACTGTTACTACTACAACAAGGATAACTCTTTGTGGACGTCTAGCTGAGTGGCTGTCACAGTTGTTAGTGCTAATGTTACCACAACAACAAGGATAACTCTTTGTGCACGTCTAGCTGAGTGGCTGCCACATTTGATAGTGCTACTGTTAATACTACAACAAGGATAACTCTTTGTGGACGCCTAGCTGAATGGCTGTCACATTTGTTAATGCTACTGTTACTACAACAACAAGGACAACTCTTCATGGACGTCTAGCTGAGTGGATGTCACCGTTGTTAGTGCTACTGTTAAAACTACAACAACGATAACTCTTTGTGGACGTCTAGTTGAGTGGCTGTCACAGTTGCTAGGGCTAATGCTACTACTACAACATGGATAACTCTTTGTGGACGTCTAGCTGAGGGGCTGTCACAGTTGATAGTGCTACTGTTACTATTACAACAAGGATAACTCTATGTGGACGTCTAGCTTAGAGGCTGCCACAGCTGTTAGTGCTACTGTTACTACTACAACAAGGATAACTCTTTGTGCCCGTCTTGCTGAGTGGCTGTCACAGTAGATAGTGCTACTGTTACTACTACAACAAGGATAACTCTTTATGGACGTCTAGTTGAGTGGCTGTCACAGTTGTTAATGCTACTTTTGCTACTACAACAAGGATAACTCTTTGTGGACGTCTAGCTGAGTGACTGTCACAGTTGTTAGTGTTACTGTTACTACAACAACAAGGTAACTCTTCGTGGATATCTAGCTGAGTGGATGTCACAGTTGTTAGTGCTACAGTTAAAACTACAACAAGGATAACTCTTTGTGGACGTCTAGCTGAGTGGCTGTCACAGTTGTTAGTGATACTGTTACTACTACAACAAGGATACCTCTTCGTGGACATCTAGCTGAGTGGCAGTCACAGTTGCTAGTGCTAATGTTACTACTACAACACGGATAACTCTTTGCGCACGTCCAGCTGAGGGGATGTCACAGTTGATAGTGCTACTGTTACTACTACAACAAGGATAACTCATTTGGACGCCTATCTGAGTGGCTGTCACAGTTGTTAGTGCTACTGTTACTACTACAACAAGGATAACTCTTCGTTTACATCTAGCTGAGTGGCAGTCACAGTTGTTAGTGCTATTGTTACTACTACAACAATAATAAGTTGTTTTTATGGGTTTCTTTGTCAGAAATGTAGTTTTCTTTTGAATATTCCTTCATGCAAAAAAAAAAGCCTCATAATGGTTTGTTGTTATTCTTGCTTGATAGGTTTAAATACGGTATTTATTCAAATATATCATTGAACAAACTGGTGTTGTTACATTCCGTGAATCCAAAAATATCGCAGTGGGAAACTTCAAAGTTGTGGAGATACTCCTAATTATTGTTCAAGTCGGCAGACTTTTCAGAATTAATGTTTTGGAAGTCTATGGTATGTTCATAGAACCTACATTTTTATCCTAACACCAGCCCTCTTCAATGTGTACACAGGTGGCACACCGGCCACAAGCATGTTACCTGTGCAGACCAGTAATTATGTCCAATGTAAAAGACGAGGCCAACATCTAAGTAACCACCGACCAATGATATAAGCCAATGTGTCAAAAAAGTAGTTGTAATTTAACTCAATCATACCTTTCAACACAACGATGAAAGCCACCGCCACGAAGGTGACCAAGAGGATGATGGCGGCGATTACCATACCAATGAGTCCTGTAAAGAAAAATACATGATAAACTGAAAATTCGGATGTTATATAGAAAAAACAACAATTAAACTCTTACCGTAATGAGATTGTTGTTTCAACAAGCTATATTTACCTGGCGGGACTTAAAATGAAGTGGATATTTATATATGAGCATTCAAAATATGCTAATGGTGTATCCTTTAATAAATAATTGACCAAGCTCAGTGTGGGTGAACGGCACGCCTAGTCAGATGTTGTATCTGGTAGGGCCTAGCGTTATTTCCTGGTTAATACGACCACCAGATAAATGATGTTTTCTTTCTTTCTTTTATATATATATATTTTATTGATCCTAAATATATATATATATATATATATATATATATATATATATATATATAATAATAATAATAATGTTATTGTTTCAGACAATCAGCAGTTTGTTCATATAAAATATAACATAAATATATAAAAAACAATATATTTAAAAATTATACAAATATGCAATCCAGTAAATTCTTAATTTATTTGTACAAAAGGTGTCGCATATTGCAATGAATTGAATAATTGGATTCAATGACTTGTCAATCCTAGCCATTAAACTATAAATAGCATTTCTATTGACGTATTTACAAGAGTTGACATTGGCCGCAGCAAACATGTGGCTGGCGCTGCATCTCAGGCAGCCTATTTAAAATTATGTACGAGTTGTTACATGCCACTATAAATTGCATTACTGAAGTAGGCTATGACTAACTTGTTCTTTAAAGCAGAAGAACAATAGTGAAATGTTTGACTCAGCATGTTGCTCTTAGCATAAATGAGTCTAACTTTGGCTTGAATGTCGGCCTTATCAGATAAATCGTTACAACTAACATGACCAAGATATTTACATGAAGTGGCTAAGTTTAACTTTGTTCTTCCTAATGTAATTTCTCTAGCAAAATTTGCGTTTCTAGAATCAAAGTACATGATCAGAGATGTGGCGGCATTAAATTGAACATCGTATTCACAACCGTATATGTAACAACAGTCAAGTCACGTTTTCAGTCCCTTACCGGGGTGAACAGAAGTAAATCATCTGCATAAATCAGGTGATTGACCACCGTTGTCCCAAGAATAAAAACCATTAAGTGTTGCATGCAGCTGTGTTTTGTGAGCAGTTGTACACTCAATTCGTCCATATAAACGTTAAAGAGTAATGGGGATAACGTCCCTCCTTGTTTAACACCATTACCCACAGGGAAAAATTCCGAGTAAGTAGATCCCCACCGGACACGTATAGTTTGGTTATTGTACTCATTGCAGATCACTCTTAAAAGGTATTTAGGTACATCACGTTGTGTTAGTTTTGTTATAAGCTTCTGCCGATTGACTCGGTTAAATGCTTTTGAAGCATCCAGAAACGCGACATGCATAGCCGACCCGTGCTTGGTGTAAAACCTTAGTAGCTCATTAAATGCGAACACGCACAACTCCGTCCCATGCTTGGACTTAAACCTAAACTGATGTGGTGTTCTTTGCAAGAAAACATCCATACGATTGAGTAATACAGGTTCGACAATCTTGGAACCTATGTTAGAGAGGCACATAGGCCTGTAATTGCCTTTGTCGTTTACACGTCTATTCTTGTCTTAATAACCGATAGGATGACAGACTCAGTGATTACTTTCGCTATACACCCATGCACCAGGAAAGAGGACACAAGGGAAGAGAATATTACCAAGAGTTGGGAATCCGCATACTTCATGTGTGTGTGTGTATATCATTTATTCGTACACAATAGGTTCTGCTGTAAACCATATAATACATTTATATTTTAATATCACTAAACAAAATATTATGTTCAAGCAATAGTGATATTTATATATTAAATACACTGTTTTTATTTAATTAGACTATCATACGCCATATTATATTAACATCTTTTTATGCGATATGAACATATTAAAAACATACTAAAACTGGTTTATTCTAATATGGACATGAAGAATATGAGAGAACAAGACACTTGATTTTCCCCACAATTTTTAATAGTGTAACTGGACACATCATAGATGATGCACAGTGCGAAGACTGGAACTGGACGTTACAGTGGACCTTAATATTAGTGGCTTGGAATATGTGAATTTGAAATGTCATGATGACTCTTTATTGGGAAACTCACTAGGAAAGTGCGTACATGAAGAGTCTCCTAAAGTGTTATGATTTACCCCGATGTGGGGCAAGTTGTAAATGGGGTATCCTAAAGTGTTATGATTTACCCTGATGTGGGGCAAGTTGTAAATGGGGTATCCTAAAGTGTGATGATTTACCCTGATGTGGGGCAAGTTGTAAATGGGTTATCCTAAAGTGTTATGATTTTCCCCGATGTGGGGCAAGTTGGTAATGGGGTGTCCTGTTATGATATAATTACATGATTACATGATTTACCCCGATGTGGGGCAAGTTGACAGGTCAAATTGTAACACAATATATGCGTTACAATATACCACTGGGGTATAATGACATATACAAGTTTAATAATGGAATTACTTTTCACTGTTTTAATACCTATCTAGAATATATGACAAACTTATATGATTTAATAAGCCCTACCTAAAATGCATGCCTAAAATAATATAATAAATTGGTAGATTCCCTGTTGAACCACTGTGCAAACAGTTTAATTAACATAGTCGTGTAAATTACATAGCATTTATTAATCGCCATCCGGTTCACAATAGATGGAACATTCCAACCAATTTGCTACCTAAAGTTTGATTCTGCAATATTTTAAAACCCCGAGACAATGTTACTATTTTTCCAGTATCTTCACATTCACAATAAAATAAACTGAATATGTTGCACTACGTTGTGTATTTCTTGAACGAATGGAGCTATATTGACATTATTATCAAATCATCAGTTGGGGATTCTTTATCATACTGACCCGCAACACCAGCATGTACATTCCGATTTACTTTTCTAAAAGTAGTTTTAGTGCAATTTGTTTTTCAGTTGAAGAAAAAGAAAATGAACATTTGTTTTTGCTTTGAGGTGTTTCTTGAATATGTGGTGTGAAATATGAAGACACAACACACGATCCTAGAATACATAGGTAAACATTGAAGAACATTATTGGTAAAAAGACATGTTCCAGATCAACTCCAAATAGCCAATGTGGTTCCAATTTTAAAAAAATGGAGATGCTAAACTGATAACAAATTACAATCCCTTCTCTGTGCTGCCAGTATTTTCAAAGATTTTTGAAAGACTAATGTACCAAATATGTAACTAAAAACAACGGCTCGTCTAACTCTCAATTTGGATTTTTAAAAGGTAATTCAACATACATGGCTTTAACAATACTAATTGACAAAATAACCAACGCTATGGATAAAAAATAACATAAAATTGGACTATTTCTAGTTTTAGAAACACTTTTAACCATAACATCTTATTAACACAATTAGCTCAGAATTAGTGGTAATGTGCTCCAATGGATTCAAAATTATCTAGCTAATAGAAAACAAAAAGTTACATTTTATGGGACTAACTCTGATCTAAAAAATATAATATGTGGTGTACCACAAGGATCAATACTGGGGCCTTTACTATTAATCATAACTTTTATACATAAATGACGTAAGTGCTGTATCTCAAGTTACATTTCCTATTATGTCTGCAGATTATACAATTTTTTTTCAAATATGGGGAAAACTTGAAAAAAATAGAACATTACCTTTAACAATACTCACAGCATAAGAACCAGACATAATAAAATCTACATACATGGGACAAAGACAGATATTGTAAATTTAAAAAAAGTGAACATATAAAATATATATGTAACAAAATATTAAAGAGTATTGGGGTCATTAATAAAGTAAAAAACAAGCTGACCAAGAAAACTATGACAAACTTATAGTATACTTTATTTACCCATACATCACTCATTATAATATAGCATAGGGAAGAGCCCCGAAAAAATTTTAAATTCATGTAGTACAGAAAATATCAGTACGTATAATTAGTCAAGTAGATTTCAGAAATCACACTCAGCCTTTATTTATAAAACAACAAATTATGAACATTTATCAAGTAAACACAACAGGGGTATGTTACCAGAAATATTCAATGACATGATTACCTTAAACATATCTCCACATAGCCATAACATGTGGCAGGAAACTGTTTAAAATATATCGTAGGCATTAGGCAGTCAGCAACATCAATGTGAACACCAATCGCAGTCATCATCTAATCCTTGCCAGATCTGTCCAGTGGGCAGTCGGTAACATCAGTGCGAACACCAATAGTTGTCATCATCTAATCCCTGCCAGGTATGTCCAGTGGGCAGTCAGTAACATCAGTGTGAACACCAATAACTGTCATCATTTAATCCCTGCCAGATATATCCAGTGGGCAGTCAGTAACATTGTTGTACAAAAATCAGTCAACAGACATTGGCTTAAATACTGGTTCCAAATGTTGGAATACTAAAGTGATAAATAATAATCTTGAAGATTGTACTTCGCTTCAAACGTTTAAAAATAGTGTCAAAGCACTTATTATTAATGAATGTACGAATGCTGAACTCTAATAGATGGTAATAGTTGCATTACAGTTAGTATATGCACTTACTGTGAACAGTTTATATTGTGAATAATATGTTGCATAATAACCTCGTTGTTAATTTGTTGCACTACACAGTAGTGGTCATGTGACGTTGTCAGCAGTCAAATTATATTTAACTATATATATATATATATATATATATATATATATATATATATATATATATATATATATATATATATATATATAACAACTCATCAAGTTATAATGTGGTAAACTTGTAGTAGAAATGTCAACTTGTGAATGATGTACATCATCAAATGTGATACATATGGAGATGTCCTATTGTATTTCAATATTGTTACACTGCACTTGTTCTAACAGTTCTGCACTACTGCATGATGCAATCTGTATTAATGAATTATTTAAACAAGGAATTATAAGTTATATTGTTTCTCTTCCATTGTCTTCGTTGATATATATATACTATGCATCGTGTGTATATGAATGTTATTATGGAGACAATAAATCATTATCATTATAACTGTTTTCGAAGTGTCTGAAGATGCTCGTTATTTACGACAAAGATTTAACACCTTTACAAGCGCAAAACTGGAATCATCATCTTCATATCATCATCATACCATCATCATAACATTATAATATTCTTCGTCATCATCATGCCATCGTCATATCATCACCATGTCATTATCATCATCATCATCATGAGCAGTGTATGTTGCAGGTGTAGGAGACCATGGATCCCTCGGTATCCCACGACAGGTGTTTTGCAACAGTTGTGTAATGTTTGTGTTTGCTGACCTCTGTCTATTCCCCTCAAACATTAACATTGTTGGTATCATCAGTAACGGGCGACACTGAGCTGATCCACAAACATATCCTAATGACTTTAAAGTGCATTGATAAAATATCTTTGTATGTTGCTGTATTTCATGTAGTCATGATGGATGTACACATAGTGACCCAGGGATTGTCAAGTACGTGGACAATGTACTTAAGTACAAGTACAAGTATTTAACATTTTGCCAAGTCCATATACTCGTCTAAAAAGTACTTTGACAATTTTAGTCAAGTACAGTCAAGTACATCAAATGTTAAATTTATGTTTCAAAATAGTGAAGGCCAAAGCAATGAAAACACAAAAGCAGCAGTATTATGAAGTATTATGCATGTATTCATTATTGAAGTCAAGGCATACAATACTGGCATTTTGAATCAAATCATGAAATGTTAATTTATTTATGGTTACACCGAACAAACATAATGCGTTCAAACTTCTGATCGGTGCAGTGTGGGGTATTTGTCATCAACCTATCTGAACAGATTGCAATTGACTACTTGTCAGTGACGATCTTAAGCCACGTTAATTATGAATACGTGGCTTCCGGTCATCTGAAACCAGTTCAAGCCGTTATAGCTGACCAAGAGTCAGTTAGTTTATCCCATGTAAGTGATTCATGGCTTCAAATAAAGTCAATGATAATGTATGTATGGTTGACTGAAGGATTCAATGGCTAAATCTCAGCTGATATGTCTGTAAGTGCTTATGTTGCTTCTCCCCTTTATGCATATAAACCAATCAATATCAGTCATTGCCCTTGGCTATTCATTGACGTACATAACATGAATAGTGTGATCAATTAATGTGGTCATCATTACAGTTAATTAACCATGTATTATTACCACTAGTTATAGTAAACATAGCACCATCATTTATGCTTCATTTCATGATGCTTTGTGAGAAAGAAAAAAATTACAGTAAACACTGTCATTTTAACTGTAGCCATTTTATCCAATTCTTGAGATAGAGCCAACTATTTACCGAAAATATAAAAAAGTATTTGGGAAAGTTCTTGTCAAGTCCAAGTACTTTGACGGTCAAGTAAAGTCCAAATACTGCACACAGCAAAATGGCAAGTATAAGTGCAAGTCCAAGTAGAGTACTTGCTGTACTTAAGTACACAAGTACTCAAGTACTGAAGTACTTGAACCCATCTGACACATACTTGCTGAAAATCTAATAAAAAAGATAAACTGCTACACAAATACATGCCATTTATTCTATAGTATAATTTATTAAGCAGTATTAAGGTGAGCCATCTTACCTGTGAATTTAAGTATAACTGAAACAATATTAGGGACCACTCCGACAAAATGAGTGTACAGGGCAACACGGATCACCTGTTGCGTCCTTGATCCTGAAAAACAAACAATTATCAGATTAGAGGTAATAGTATGTACATTATATTTTATTTCAAATTGTTATTTAGGACAATTGGCCATATTTATTATAGTCTGCTGCCTACCTGCCTGCGTGCCTGCCTGCCCGCCCGCCCGCCCGCCCGCCCACCCGCCCGCCCGCCTGCATGTATGTTTGTATGCATGTTTGTATATGCATTTGTATGTGTTTGTATGCACGTATGTTTGCATGTATGTTTGTATGTATGTGGGTATGTATGTATGTATGTAAGTATGTATGTATGTATGTATGTACGTACGCATGTATGTTTGTAAGTGTGCATGAATGTTTGTATGTATGTTTGTAAGTATGTATGTATGTATGTATGTATGTATGTGTGTGTGTATGTATGTATGTATGTATGTATGTATGTATGTATGTATGTATGTTTGTGTGTATGTTTGTATGCATGTATGCATGTATGTATGTATGTATGTATGTATGTATGTTTGTATGTATGTATGTATGTATGTATGTAAGTATGTATGTATGTATGCATGCATGCATGCATGCATGCATGTATTCATGTTTTGTATGCATATTTGTATGCATGTTTGTATGCATGTTCCCTCATATATCCGTCAGTTTCGTACGTATGGGGCTGAAATATCGTAGGCGTGCACGCGGGTCCATGGGGATAGTTCGTACATACAAAAAATAAGAAACTACCCCGGAGAGGGGATTTTATCAAGGAAAGCACCTTGACAAAGTTATGTACAATATACCTTACAATAGTAGTTCGTAGTTACGTACAACTTACCCTACCCTGAATGACGTGTTTAATCGCCAGATGGCGAATACATTCAATGTCGACAATAGCTTGTGAAATGCGCAGTTTAAGTCTCCTTTGTTGTTTTAGAAGCTATGACAATACAAGTGTTAATCATGGTACAAAACAGTGTATTTAAGGTTACGTGTCGTGGTACATCGGTAAGCCTGGTCCACACTGGTACTTTCCCTTTCAACTACTCGGTGTTGGTTGGGTCGGATCGGATCAGCCTCAGTCGGCTAATGTATCCACACTTCCGACTGAAATCGATGTGAGCTGGTGTTTGTCGGGGGTCGTCGAAAGTGTTCACGCAGTGTTAAAAAAACTGAGCCCGATTATTGGGCTCAGTCTGTCTGAGTTTGGTTGAGTCTGATCAGAGCTGCCAGTGTATCCACCTCATTCAGTGGTAGTTGTTCCTGATTATTGGGATCAGTATGTCTGAGTCTGTGTGATGTCTGGTTAGAGTTGCCAGTGTATCCATCTCAGTCGGTGGTAGTTGTTCCCGATTATTGGGTTCAGTCTGTTCGCGTCTGGTCAGAGTTGTCAGTGTATCCACCTTCGTGGACGTCTAGCTGAGTGGCTGTCACATTTAATAGTGCAACTGTTACTACTACAACAAGGATTACTCTTCGTGGACATCTGGTTGAGTGGCTGTCACAGTTGTTAGTGTTACTGTTACTACTACAACGAGAATAACTTTTCGTGGATATCTAGCTGAGTAGCTGTCACAGCTGATAGTGGTACTGCTACTACTACTACAACAAGGATAACTCTTCGTGGACATCTAGCTGAGTGGTTGTAACAGTTGATAGTGCTACTGCTACTACTACAGCAAGGATAACTCTTCGTGGATATCTAGCTGAGTGGCTGTCAAAGTTGATAGTGCTACTGTTACTACTATGACAAGGATAACTGTTTGTGGACGTCTAGATGAGTGGCTGTCACAGTTGATAGTGCTGCTGCTACTACTACAACAAGGATAACTCTTCGTGGACATCTAGCTGAGTGGCTGTCACAGTTGATAGTGCTATTGTTACTACTACAGCAAGGATAATTCTTCGTGGACGTCTAGCTGAGTGGCCGTCACAGTTGATAGTGCTACTTTTGCTACTACAACAAGGATAATTCTTCGTGGACGTCTAGCTGAGTGGCCGTCACAGTTGATAGTGCTACTTTTGCTACTACAGCAAGGATAATTCTTCGTGGACGTCTAGCTGAGTGGCCGTCACAGTTGATAGTGCTACTTTTGCTACTATAGCAAGGATAATTCTTCGTGGACGTCTAGCTGAGTGGCCGTCACAGTTGATAGTGCTACTCTTACTACTACAACAAGGATAAGTTGTTTTCATGGGTTTCGTTTTCAGAAATGTAGGGTTCTTTTGAATATTCATTCATGCAAAAATACTACATACTCTACATAGAAAATTAGCCTTAGAATGGTTTGTTGTTATTCATGCTTGATAAGTTTTAAATACGGTATTTATTCAAATATATCAGTGACCAAACTGGTGTTGATACATTCCGTGAATCCCAAAATATCGCAGTGGGAAACTTCAAAGTTGTGGAGATACTCCTAATTATTGTTCAAGTCGGCAGACTTTCCAGAATTAATGTTTTGGAAGTCTATGGTATGTTCATAGAACCTACATTTTTATCCTAACACCAGCCCTCTTCAATATGTACACAGGTGGCACACCGGCCACAAGCATGTCACCTGTGCAGACCAGTAATTATGTCCAATGTCAAAGACGAGGCCAACATCTAAGTAACTACCGACCAATGATATTATCCAATGTGTCAGAAAAGTAGTTGTAGTTAAACTCAATCATACCTTTCAACACAACCATACCAACGATCAGCGCCACGAAGGTGACCACGATGATGATGAGGGCGATTACCACACCAGTGACTCCTGTAAAGACAAATACATGATAAACTGACAATTCGGATGTTATATAGAAAAAGCAACCATTAAACTAGTAACGTATTGAGATTGTTGTTTAAACAACCTATATTTACCTTTAAATGAAGTGGATATTTATATATGAGCATTCAAAATATGCTAATTGTGTATCATATCATTCAGCATTCAAAATATTTTAATTCAGACAAAAGTCCATAGATATACATGAAAAACATGTAGATAATGTATATGTATATATATATATATATATATATATATATATATATAAAACACACACGATAAAAAATAAATGTAAACATTATGTCAGACAAACATGTAGAAATACACATGCATATATATATATATATATATATATATATATATGTATATGTATATGTGTATGTGTATGTGTATGTGTATGTGTATGTACGTACGTACGTATGTATGTTTATATATATATATATATATATATATATATATATATATATATATATATAATATGTTATTGCTTCTGACAATCAGCAGTTTGTTTATATAAAGTATAAAATAAATATACAAAAAACAACATATTTAAAGATTATACAAAAATCCAGTAATTTTTTTATTTAGATGTACAATAGGTGTCGCAGATTGCAATGGCTTCAATAATTTGATGCAATGACTTGTCAATCCTAGTCATTAAACCATAAATAGCATTTCTAGTGACGCATTTACAAGAGTTGACACAGGCTGCAGCAAACATGTGGTTGACGCTGTATCTCAGGCAGCCTATTTAAAATTCGGTACGAGTTGTTATATGCCACTATAAAATGCTGGAAAACTGCTTTTCTATCATTTACCCATAAGGCGCACATATAGACATTACTGAAGTAGGCTGTGACTAACTTGTTCTTTACAGCAGAAAAACAATAGTGAAAATTTTTACTCAGCATGTTGCTCTTAGCATAAATGAGTCTAACTTTGGCTTGAATGTCGGATAAATCACGACAAATAACATGTCCAAGATATTTACACGAAGTGGCAAAGTTTAACTTTGTTCTTCCTAATGTCATTTATCTAGCAAAATTTGCATTTCTAGAATCAAAGTACATGATTAGAGATTTGGAGGCATTAAATTGAACATCATATTCACAACCGTATATGTAACAACAATCAAGTCACGTTTGCAGTCCCTCGCCGCAAGGGGCGAACAGAAGTAAATCATCTGCATAAACCAGGTGATTGACGACCGTTGTCACAAGAATAAAAATCAATAGGTTTTGTGTGCAGCTGTACACTCAAGTCGTCCATGTAAACGTTAAACAGTATTGGGGATAATTTCCCTTCTTGCTTAAAACCATTACCCACAGGGAAGCATTCCGAGTAAGTAGATCCCCACCGGACAGATACGCTTTGGTTATTGAACTCATTGCAGATCACTCTTAAAAGGTATTTAGGTACATCACGTTGTGTTAGTTTTGTTATAAGCTTCTGCCGATTGACTCGGTCAAATGCTTTTAAAGCATCCAGAAACTCGACATTCATAGCCGACCCATGCTTGGTGTAAAACCTTAGTAGTTCCTTAAATGCGAACGCACACAACTCCGACCCATGCTTGGACTAAAACTCAAACTGATGTGGTGTAGTTTGAAAGAAAACATCCATACGATTGAGTAATACAGCTTCGACAATCTTGGAACCTATGTTAGAGAGGCACATTGGCCTGTTATTGCCTTTTTTCCATTACATGCCTATTCTTGTCTTTAATAACCGATACGATGACAGACTCAGTGATTACTTTCGCTATACACCCATGCACCAGGAAAGAGGACACAAGGGAAGAGAATATTACCAAGAGTTGGGAATCCGCATACTTCATATGTGTGTGTATATCATTTATTCGTACACAATAGGTTCTGCTGTAAACCATATAATACATTTATATTTTAATATCACTAAAAAAAATATTATGTTCAAGCAATAGTGATATTTATATATTAAATACACTGTTTTTATTTAATTAGACTATCATACGCCATATTATATTAATATCTTTCTTATGCGATATGAACATATTAAAAACATACTAAAACTGGTTTATTCTAATATGGACATGAAGAATATGAGAGAACAAGACACTTGATTTTCCCCACAATTTTTTAATAGTGTAACTGGACACATCATAGATGATGCACAGTGCGAAGACTGGAACTGGACGTTACAGTGGACCTTAATATTAGTAGCTTGGAATATGTGAATTTGAAATGTCATAATGACTCTTTATTAGGAAACTCACTAGGAAAGTGCATAAATGAAGTCTCCTAAAATGTTATGATTTACCCCGATGTGGAGCAACTAGCAAATATGGTATCCTAAAGTGTTATGATTTACCCTGATGTGGGGCAAGTTGTAAATGGGGTATCCTAAAGTGTGATGATTTACCCTGATGTGGGGCAAGTTGTAAATGGGTTATCCTAAAGTGTTATGATTTTCCCCGATGTGGGGCAAGTTGGTAATGGGGTGTCCTGTTATGATATAATTACATGATTACATGATTTACCCCAATGTGGGGCAAGTTGACAGGTCAAATTGTAACACAATATATGCGTTACAATATACCACTGGGGTATAATGACATATACAAGTTTAATAATGGAATTACTTTTCACTGTTTTAATACCTATCTAGAATATATGACAAACTTATATGATTTAATAAGCCCTACCTAAAATGCATACCTAAAATAATATAATAAATTGGTAGATTCCTTGTTGAACCACTGTGCAAACAGTTTAATTAACATAGTCGTGTAAATTACATAGCATTTATTAATCGCCATCCGGTTCACATTAGATGGAACATTCCCACCAATTTGCTACCTAAAGTTTGATTCTGCAATATTTTAAAACCCCGAGACAATGTTACTATTTGTCCAGTATCTTCACATTCACAATAAAATAAACTGAATATGTTGCACTACGTTGTGTATTTCTTGAACGAATGGAGCTATATTGACATTATTATCAAATCATCAGTTGGGGATTCTTTATCATACTGACCCGCAACACCAGCATGTACATTCCGATTTACTTTTCTAAAAGTAGTTTTAGTGCAATTTGTTTTTCAGTTGAAGAAAAGAAAATGAACATTTGTTTTTGCTTTGAGGTGTTTCTTGAATATGTGGTGTGAAATATGAAGACACAACACACGATCCTAGAATACATAGGTAAACATTGAAGAACATTATTGGTAAAAAGACATGTTCCAGATCAACTCCAAATAGCCAATGTGGTTCCAATTTTAAAAAAATGGAGATGCTAAACTGATAACAAATTACAATCCCTTCTCTGTGCTGCCAGTATTTTCTAAGATTTTTGAAAGACTAATGTACCAAATATGTAACTAAAAACAACGGCTCGTCTAACTCTCAATTTAGATTTTTAAAAGGTAATTCAACATACATGGCTTTAACAATACTAATTGACAAAATAACCAACGCTATCGATAAAAATAACATAAAATTGGACTATTTCTAGTTTTAGAAACACTTTTAACCATAACATCTTATTAACACAATTAGCTCAGAATTAGTGGTAATGTGCTCCAATGGATTCAAAATTATCTAGCTAATAGAAAACAAAAAGTTACATTTTATGGGACTAACTCTGATCTAAAAAATATAATATGTGGTGTACCACAAGGATCAATACTGGGGCCTTTACTATTAATCATAACTTTTATACATAAATGACGTAAGTGCTGTATCTCAAGTTACATTTCCTATTATGTCTGCAGATTATACAATTTTTTTCAAATATGGGGAAAACTTGAAAAAATAGAACATTACCTTTAACAATACTCACAGCATAAGAACCAGACATAATAAAATCTACATACATGGGACAAAGACAGATATTGTAAATTAAAAAAAAGTGAACATATAAAATATATATGTAACAAAATATTAAAGAGTATTGGGGTCATTAATAAAGTAAAAAACAAGCTGACCAAGAAAACTATGACAAACTTATAGTATACTTTATTTACCCATACATCACTCATTATAATATAGCATAGGAAGAGCCCCGAAAAAATTTTAAATTCATGTAGTACAGAAAATATCAGTACGTATAATTAGTCAAGTAGATTTCAGAAATCACACTCAGCCTTTATTTATAAAACAACAAATTATGAACATTTATCAAGTAAACACAACATGGGTATGTTACCAGAAATATTCAATGACATGATTACCTTAAACATATCTCCACATAGCCATAACATGTGGCAGGAAACTGTTTAAAATATATCGTAGGCATTAGGCAGTCAGCAACATCAATGTGAACACCAATCGCAGTCATCATCTAATCCTTGCCAGATCTGCCCAGTGGGCAGTCGGTAACATCAGTGCGAACACCAATAGTTGTCATCATCTAATCCCTGCCAGGTATGTCCAGTGGGCAGTCAGTAACATCAGTGTGAACACCAATAACTGTCATCATTTAATCCCTGCCAGATATATCCAGTGGGCAGTCAGTAACATCAGTGTGAACACCCATCACTGTTATCATTTAATCCCTGCCAGGTCTGTCCAGTGAGCAGTCAGTAACATTGTTGTACAAAAATCAGTCCACAGACATTGGCTTAAATACTGGTTCCAAATGTTGGAATACTAAAGTGATAAATAATAATCTTGAAGATTGTACTTCGCTTCAAACGTTTAAAAATAGTGTCAAATCACTTATTATTAATGAATGTACGAATGTTGAACTCTAATAGATGGTAATAGTTGCATTACAGTTAGTATATGCACTTACTGTGAACAGTTTATATTGTGAATAATATGTTGCATAATAACCTCGTTGTTAATCTGTTGCACTACACAGTAGTGGTCATGTGACGTTGTCAGCAGTCAAATTATATTTAACTATATATATATATATATAGATATATATAGATATATATATATATATATATATATATATATATATATATATATATATATATATATATATATAACAACTCATCAAGTTATACTGTGGTAAACTTGTAGTAGAAATGTCAACTTGTGAATGATGTACATCATCAAATGTGATACATATGGAGATGTCCTATTGTATTTCAATCTTGTTACACTGCTCTGATTGTTCTAACAGTTCTGCACTACTGCATGATGCAATCTGTATTAATGAATTATTTAAACAAGGAATTATAAGCTATACTGCTTCTATTTCATTGTCTTCGTTTATATATATATATATACTATGTATCGTGTGTATATGAATTTTATTATGGAGACAATAAATCATTATCATTATAACTGTTTTCGAAGTGTCTGAAGATGCTCGTTATTTACGACAAAGATTTAACACCTTTACAAGCGCAAAACTGGAATCATCATCTTCATATCATCATCATACCATCATCATAACATTATAATAGTCTTCGTCATCATCATGCCATCTTCATATCATCACCATGTCATTACCAAGATTTAACAAGATTTGCCATCCAAGCAAAAGGCCCAGATGGCAAGTGGACAAGGAAGCCATTGGCTTATCGAGAGTCCCACAATGTTCATCTATTTATAACCCGCCCTCCTGAGATATGTGTCAACCTTGTTTTTAAACATATTTACACTGCTAGCAGTTACACAATCTGTAGACAATTTGTTCCATTCATGTATTGTCCTCTGTGAGAACGAGTGCTTCCTGATGTCCAATCTACATTGATCCTGTCCTCTAGTTCTGCTATCCTTCTTGAGTGAGAAAAAAACATATTTCTATCAATATTTTCATACCCATTCAATATCTTAAAAACTTCAATCTGATCTCCTCTTAACCTCCTTGTCTCTAGAGTTGTTAAACCACATTCTTTCAGGCGTTCTTCATAACTAAGGTCTCTCAGTTCTGGAATCATTTTAGTTGCTCTCCTTTGTATGCGTTCAAGCGTATCTATATCCTTCTTACGATATGGTCTCCATGCTTGTATACAGTATTCTAAATGAGGTCTAACTATTGCTTTATAAAGAGGTATAATTAACTTTTTTCCCTTGTATGTTATGTTTCTTCTAATCAATCCAAGAATTTGATTACCCTTTGAAGCTGCAATACCACACTGCTCTGAAACTTTCATATCAGCGCTTATTGTAACTCCTAAGTCCTTTTCTTTTACAGTAGTATCCACAACAGTATCTCCCATTTTATAGTTTACATTCAAGTTCCCATGTCCTGTATGTAGGCATTTACATTTCCCAAAATTGAACAACATCTGCCATTTCTCAGACCATTTCACTAATCTGTCTAGATCGTTTTGTAAATGTTGTTTATCACCATCAGTATTAACCTTTCTAAACAGTTTTGTGTCATCCGCAAATTTCAGTACGTTACTTGTTATACTGTCGTCCAAGTCATTGATATATATTAAGAATAATATAGGTCCTAATACTGAACCTTGAGGTACCCCACTCAAAACCCATTTCCAATTTGAAACTTCTCCATCTACTACAACTCGTTGTCTTCTGTCAGTCAGCCATTGTTCTATCCAGTCAGTTATGCTATCCCCGATACCATGGGCTTTTAATTTAAGTAGTAATCTTTGATGTGGCACTTTGTCAAAAGCTTTCTGAAAATCTAAGTAAATAATATCTACTGGCGATCCCACGTCTATCCACTTAGTGATTTCTTCCAAAAAACATAACATATTTGTTAAGCATGACCTCGCTTTAAGGAATCCATGTTGAGACGAATTTAATAATTTATGCTTAACGAGGAAGTCCACCATATGGTCTTTAATTAACCTTTCTAATAATTTACAAATCACTGACGTTAAACTCACTGGTCTGTAATTCTCTGACTTATTTCTCGAACCCTTTTTAAATAATGGTATGATGTTTGCTTCTTTCCATTCAAACGGACCAACTCCCTCTTTTAATGACAAGTTGAATACTATTGCAATTATCATCATCATCATCATGTGCAGTGTATGTTGCAGGTGTAGGCGACCATGGATCCCTCGGTATCCCACAACAGGTGTTTTGCAACAGTTGTGTCATGTTTGTGTTTGCAGACCTCTGTCTATTCCCCTCAAACATTAACATTGTTGGTATCATCAGTAACGGGCGACACTGAGCTGATCCACAAACATATCCTAATGACTTTAAAGTGCATTGATAAAATATCTTTGTATGTTGCTGTATTTCATGTAGTCATGATGGATGTACACATAGTGACCCAGGGATTGTCAAGTACGTGGACAATGTACTTAAGTACAAGTACTTAAAATTTTGCCAAGTCCATATACTCGTCTAAAAAAGTAAATCTAATAAAATCTAATAAAAAGGTGAGCCATCTTACCTCTGGATTCAAGAAAGACTGAAACAACCGTAGGGATCAGTGTGACAAAAACAGTGAGTAGTTGCATGAATCCTGAAAAACAAACAATTATCAGATTACGTGGTCGCCGACTGAGGTGGATACACTGACAACTCTGTCCAGACTCGACCAGACTGAGACAGACTGAGCCCAATAATCAGGAACAACTACCACTGACTGAGGTGGATACATTGGCAGCTCTGATCAGACTCAACCAGACTCAGACAGACTGAGCCCGATAATCGGGCTCAGTTTTTTACCACTGCGTGAACACTTTCGACGACCCCCGACAAACACCAGCTCACATCGATTTCAGTCGGAACTGTGGATACATTAGCCGACTGACGCTGATCCGTCGCAGGTCGCATGTGCATAAGCCAGCACTTGTTTCATGTATTTTGTCGTTCGCCCACATCTGATGCATGCAAAACGCATGTATGTGACGTCACCATCGGTAGTGGCGGACACTTCTACATTTCACTTAAACGTTGTACTCCTTGTCTTGACGACACTGATTTCCTTGCTGTGTTTGTCCAGCCGGGTGAGTCGATCAGTTGCTGCTCTGGCGTCCATGGTCAGCTGACTGATGTCATCTGCATAACCAGTGTGATGCTGTCGTCAGGGTCAGTGCAGCGAACACAGAATCTAGTTCACAGATCAATATAAGTGGAATCAAACAGTCGTTCTACAATATTCCACGACAACCTTGGCCTGACCATACACTGACATGATGACGTTGATGAGTTTCTCTGGGAGTGAGTGCTCTATCAGTGACATATGCATGTAATCGTGGCTGAGGCTGTTGAATGCAGCCCTGTAATCAGTGTACATGCATACAGCATTTTCCATTGCAGCCACAATGTCATCCACGGTCTGCCTTAATATGAAGAAGTTGTCCAAGCACCCCTTTCCTTCTATGAATCCGGTTTGGTTGTCCGCGATGTGTCTATGTGAGTCATATTTACTCTCTTGATGATGATGATGGACAAGAAGTGTAGACGTGACTGAGCAGGAAGATGATGCGGAAGTTGGAGAGGTCACTTCTGGGCCATTTTATCTACCAAGTGTGGCCAGAGATCACTTATTGAGATTGCGTAATGCGTCAATTTATGGGCGCCAGGTTTCACTGTGTCTCTCGCCACTATCCAATAGGTGGCGGCACCATTTTAACTAATTCCCACAAAACTCAGGAACTACTTTGTGACCCCCCTCAACATAATATTGGTTTTACAACCACCACATCATACGCGGGGTCACCGTGCATTTTCAGCGCCACATGTGTTGATATGTTTTTTGAAGGAATCTCATCAAGCTACTGCATCAAATAGGACAGAGAAGAGTTCATTGCTGGACGCGATCCATCTTCCCAGCCAGGCCTGGGAGGGTGTATCGGCGGTTCTTGTTCTTCTGCTGGTTACATGACTTTCCACTTTTAAAATCGACAGTTCAATACCCAATTACCACATGATTTATTTTACGGGCTGGGAACTAGGTAAATTGCATGTGTTTAGATTTAATAAAAACGTTTGACACTCTGCTCGAAAAAGCTGAAAAACAATGATGTAACAGGCATCACATTGAAATTAATAAAAAGCTATATGTCTGACACACATCAGCTCGCGGCGGTCAATGGTGAACATGTATTAAAAACAATTAGTTGCAGTGTGTCCCGGGGCTCTGTCTTATTTACGTAAACGTTACAAATAAAGGTAGCATTATGTTATTTGCAGATGTCACAAATGTATATGTTGAAAGTAATAACTTGGCTTAACATACGTCTCTCAAGATACTAACCTTGAAAGACTCAACTCCAGATGAGTCACCCTATTCATGTACTGAATCATATGCATGGCTCTCTTTTTCAGTCAACCAATCCCTACCAGCTGTGTGTGGTCTACTTCTCTATATAATGCCTGCCTAGCGAGTGACACTGCACTATGCACAGCATACCTGTCTTAGTATCTTGTAGCTGCTGAGCCAGGTCATGGACATCCGATGAATTGTCTTGCTCTTGAATACGGGCGTAATTCATTTGGAGTGCCACTAAAACAAATGCATGTGTTATTTATTATGCTAACTTTCACCCAGAAAGCCTGGTCAATACAATGTTCGTTTCGCACTGTTTAGATAATCCCTACTCATACAGTTGTGTATTTGCCAATACAACCAGGCATATTGTGATACAAATGACAAAACGGTGCTAGAACAGTACTAGTGAAATGTTGAGATTGCAGTACTGGCATGGCCAACAAATAGACGTCAAATGATATGTAACTTAATTAACAATTGTGTTGCTAGACTGAATATATGTTTTTTTACTTGGCATAGTTATAAGATCATCTGGTATTTAAAGTGTTTGTTGTGGACAGCCTGGGGTTTCAAGAGAGGGTGGGGCAAGTGTTCATTGTGGACAGCCTGGGGTTTCAAGAGAGGGTGAGAAAAGCATGTTTTCACGAAATATGGTCGATTGGGAACCGCTCTTTTATTCCCTGTTGAGAACTCGATTAAAATCTAGCACTACGATTTCACCACTTGTATTCCCCACTTTTACACTAGAAAGAAGCGAATGTAACATATATGTCCTACAGAACAGTTTAAAGGAAAGCAGCATGACATTAAAATTGTAAGTATTATATTATTTAGACAACAGCGCAGAAACTTAACTTAATATTGTATTGCGCCTACAGGGTAGAAATAATATAATATGTTGGGTTTAAGCCACTCAACCTCCTTTATCTACCCTATTACACCATCGCCACTCGACCTCCTCTATCTAACCTATTACCCCATCGCCACTCGACCTCCTCTATCTACCCTATTACACCATCGCCACTCGACCTCCTCTATCTACCCTATTACACCATTGCCACTCGACCTCCTCTATCTACCCTATTACACAATGATCACTCGACCTCCTCTATCTACCCTATTACACCATCGCCACTCGACCTCCTCTATCTATCCTATTACACCATCGTCACTCGACCTCCTCTATCTACCCTATTACACAATCGCCACTGACCTCCTCTATCTACCCTATTACACAATCGCCACTCGACCTCCTCTATCTACCCTATTACACAAACGAGTAAATGTTTTCCACCGACGTAGCAGGTAGTTCAAATAGCTCTAGTAGGGCAGCTGCTTTTCTATGCTTGTCTTGTGGCACTTGATGTCATGTGCGTAAGTCAGCTCTGTTTTCATGGATTTTGCGGCCCATGTCGGTAAGAAACGTTGGTCCACATATGGTGAACGCATATACAAAACGCATGTCAGTAACGCCACTGTGGTGTCAGACACCGTTACATCTCACTTAAATATTGTACTCTTTGTCTTAACATCACTGATGTCCAGGTCCGAGAGCTTGCTGCGTTGGTCCAGCCGTGCGAGTCGACCAGTTGCCGCTCTAGCGTCCCTGCTCTGCTGCCAGATGTCATCTGCCTAACCAAGGTGTTTGAGGCGAATGCCGCAGAGAGTGTGATGACGTCGCTAGGTCGGTGCAACGAGCGAACACATAATTTAGCGGGCAGATAAATATCAAACAGTCGACCTGCAATATTCCAATACATCCACATCGATGACCTTGGCCTGACCGTACACTGACATGATGACGTTGACGAGTGTCTCTGGGAGTTAGTGCTCCATCAGTGACACACGCATGTAGTCGGTCGGCTGTCGAACATAGATCTGTAATCAACATACAAGCATAAGGCACTTTCCTCGGAGTCACAATGTCGTCCACGGCCTGCCTTAGTATGGTGGTACCTAAACATCGATCGTTCCGTCTATGAAGAAATCTCATCGAACGCCTGCATCATACGGAACAAAGACGATTTAATTGCTGGATGTGATCCATCTTCTCAGCCAGGCATCAGAACATGTATAACCGCTGTCGATCAGGAATTGTTGGGGAAAATTGGGACCTCACAAACAGCCGGCCATGAGGTTGTGTCAGAAGACATTCCAGTCCCACAGCAGCATTGGACACGTGGACGGACACTGACGAGGATCTGTCCACTGCCAGACCCATGGGTGATGATGTCATCATTGGACACATGGACGGACATTGACGAGGATCTGTCCACTGCCAGACCCATGGGTGATGATGTCATCATTGGACACATGGACGGACATTGACGAGGATCTGTCCATTGCCAGACCCATGGGTGATGATGTCATCATTGGACACATGGACGGACATTGACGAGGATCTGTCCATTGCCAGACCCATGGGTGATAATGTCATCATTGAACACATGGACGGACATTGACGAGGATCTGTCCACTGCCATACCCACGAGTGATGATGTCATCATTGGACACATGGACGGACATTGACGAGGATCTGCCCACTACTAGACCCATGGGTGATGATGTCATCATTGCTGAAATGATGCAGTAGATGATAACATAGATAACATAATCAGCCGTTTAGAAGTATCAACATGGCTGGGACAGATTTGTTCTTTATTCCAGCTGTATTAAAACACGCCGTTAACATAATTACGTCCGCTGCGTAGAATAGGCGGACACATCAACACAATGCATTAATGGACGAAATAATATGTGTTCCTAGAACTCCCCCCCCCCGGAGGATTTTTGACTAGAAGTCAGTGTTTTGTCACGAAACACGATACATTGCACAGACAATACTGTGACACATTACATATTAGATGCAGCCATTACAATGCTTGACATACAGTCATGCATTTATAATAATAATAATTTTTTATGTAGCGCCCCATCCAGATAATTGTTCTGGGGCACTTTACAATCCTGTATAAATAAAACAAGAATAAATACTGAAAATAATTAATTAATTAAACCCACCTTGAACTGCCCAACACTGTCCAACACTCATGCATTAGTGCACTGTGATGGTCAGTTCATTCCATGCCCTTGGAGCTGTCCAACACTCATGCATTGGTGCACTGTGATGGTCAGTTAATTTCATGCCCTTCAAGCTGTCCAACACTCATGCATTGGTGCACTGTGATGGTCAGTTAATTTCAAGCCCTTGGAGTTATCCAACACTCATGCATTAGTGCACTGTGATAGTCAGTTCATGCCAGGCCCTTGGAGCTGTCCAACACTCAAGCATTAGTGCACCGTGATGGTCAGTTAATGTCATGCCCTTGGAGCTGTCCAACACTCATGCATTGGTGCACCGTGATGGTCAGTTCATTCCAGGCCCTTGGAGCTGTCCAACACTCATGCATTGGTGCACTGTGATGGTCAGTTAATTTCATGCCCTTCAAGCTGTCCAACACTCATGCATTGGTGCACTGTGATGGTCAGTTAATTTCATGCCCTTGGAGCTGTCCAACACTCATGCATTAGTGCACTGTGATGGCCAGTTCATTCCATGCCCTTGGAGCTGTCCAACACTCATGCATTAGTTCACTGTGATGGTCAGTTCATGCCAGGCCCTTGGAGCTGTCCAACACTCAAGCATTAGTGCACCGTGATGGTCAGTTAATTTCATGCCCTTGGAGCTGTCCAACACTCATGCATTGGTGCACTGTGATGGTCAGTTCATGCCAGGCCCTTGGAGCTGTCCAACACTCATGCATCAGTGCACCGTGATGGTCAGTTAATTTCATGCCCTTGGAGCTGTCCAACACTCATGCATTGGTGCACTGTGATGGTAAGTTCATGCCATGCCCTTGGAGCTGTCCAACACTCATGCATTGGTGCACTGTGATGGTCAGTTCATGCCAGGCCCTTGGAGCTGTCCAACACTCAAGCATTAGAGCACTGTGATGGTCAGTTCATTCCATGCCCTTGGAGCTGTCCAACACTCATGCATCAGTGCACTGTGATGGTCAGTTCATTCCATGCCCTTGGAGCTGTCCAACACTCAAGCATTAGAGCACTGTGATGGTCAGTTCAATCCATGCCCTTGGAGCTGTCCAATAGAAAGCTCATTCTCCTGTGTTAGTGTGGGAAGTTGGTTGTTTAAGGAGTAGCTTGTCGGGTGAGTGTAGAGAGTCGGGTAATAAGGAGAGAGAATCATCTCCCACTGTGGGAGTCTATCCTCTCTCCCACTGTGGGAGTCTATCCCCTCTCCCACTGTGGTGAGTATATCCCCTCTCCCACTGTGGGGTGTCTACCCCCTCTCCCACTGTGGGAAGTATTTTGAGTGCATCCCAACTATGGGAAAGAATACTAATATTATTGGATCTAGTTAAATATGATCGTGCCAGCGTTATACACAAACATTATACACAAACATTATACACAAACGCACTGAAAGTTGCCGCAATGAATTGGACTTAAAAGTTAGTTCAACAAACTACATAATTACGAAAACTCATCGGTGTTAACCCTAAGTTGTACTTAACCCTTATACTGGTAGCATACATCCGTTACGTTAACCGTTATACTGGTAGCATACATCCGTTACGTTAACCGTTATACTGGTAGCATACATCCGTTACGTTAACCCTTATACTGGTAGCATACATCCGTTACGTTAACCCTTATACTGGTAGCATACATCCGTTACGTTAACCCTTATACTGGTAGCATACATCCGTTACGTTAACCCTTATACTGATAGCATACATCCGTTACATTAACCCTGATACTGGTAGCATACATCCGTTACGCTGGGCGGACAATGCTAAACTTTTTTGGCGAGATGTGCGTTTGTGCGATTGAGTCAGCAATCATTACACAACATTGTAATCGGTTGCGCCGGCCAAATCAACATGTGAATCTAATTGTGTTGAGTTGCGGATCATCTGACAAATGCGGGGCGCATCTCATAATACAACAAAACTAAAAATACGCAAATGTCTTCTACGCCGTTGGACCATCAACTTTACAAAAAAAGTCGGTAATACTTATAATCACGTGTCAAAGGCCACAATATGTCACAACTGCCTTTTACTTCCCATTAAGATATCAGACTTTCTATAGGATATTATCAATAAGGTCACTTGTTGGTTTTCCCACTTTCAATACAGAGATAGCCACATAAACAGGGATGACAAAGACAAACAGAAAACACTTTGACATTTTACGACATTAATAACATCACATAAACAAACTGCAGCATATTTGCCGCGGCCGCGGGCATCCTGGCTTTTATGTTTTTGCAATAACAATTATTGATCAGTTTTATACAGTTTAAAAAAAATACATATATTGGCTTAATGGACTTTGGCATTTTGGCTTGATGGTGTTACGAGAACATGTTTTATAGCAATATTGCTGCTTTTCATTGGTAACGCCATCATTGTAAGTCAATGTTGTGCGAAGTTATACATTTTCAGGCTAGTAAAACGTACAATACAGATTTGTATAATTATGTTATGTTCAAATATGACGTATACACGAAGTCGGACTACAATGTTTACATATTTCTAAATTTAATGAAGAAATGGTTGCGTGTGAGCACATAGCAGCTATTTTAGAATTATACATTTGCAGAAGCTGTTTGTTATATAAATATAAAAATGGATATCAAGAAGAAGTTGCCAGATGCCTTGTGTTAGTTACTAGGTTGTAGTAACACATATTTGCGTAATAAATAAACATATTCATAAACAAGGTAGATATGATGCGCATAACATTATATCGATTGAGAATGTATTACTTGGAAGCAACGATTCAAAAGACAATATGATAACAACTTACTTGGAGATTATTTTACTAGATCAACAACGTCAGTTGGAGTGACAACTACACTCAGGATACTTCGTCTACCGAATGACAACTACACTCAGGATACTTCGTCTACCGATGATTCTCAATCAGTGGATGGCTTTTATGAGAGCATCTGGAAAAGACACAAGTGCACCTACAATGCTACAAGTATTATGAGATACAACAGCAATGATGACATACAAGTGTACACAGCCGAGTCAAGTAAGTCTACTGTCATTACTTACAATGTTACAAGTATTATGAGATACAACAGCAATGATGACATACAAGTGTACACAGACGAGTCAAGTAAGTCTAGTGTCATTATCTACAATGCTTCAAGTATTATGAGATACAACAGCAATGATGACATACAAGTGTACACAGACGAGTCAAGTAAGTCTACTGTCATTACCTACAATGCTACAAGTATTATGAGATACAACAGCAATGATGGCATACAAGTGTACCCAGCCGAGTCAAGTAAGTCTTCTGTCATTACCTACAATGTTACAAGTATTATGAGATACAACAGCAATGATGACATACAAGTGTACACAGAAGAGTCAAGTAAGTCTACTGTCATTACCTACAATGTTACAAGTATTATGAGATACAACAGCAATGATGACATACAAGTGTACACAGGAGAGTCAAGTAAGTCTACTGTCATTACCTACAATGCTACAAGTATTATGAGATAAACAGCAATGATGACATACAAGTGTACACAGCCGAGTCAAGTAAGTCTAGTGTCATTACCTACAATGTTACAAGTATTATGAGATACAACAGCAATGATGACATACAAGTGTACACAGACGAGTCAAGTAAGTCTACTGTCATTACCTACAATGTTACAAGTATTATGAGATAAACAGCAATGATGACATACAAGTGTACACAGACGAGTCAAGTAAGTCTAGTGTCATTACCTACAATGTTACAAGTATTATGAGATACAATAGCAATGATGACATACAAGTGTACACAGACGAGTCAAGTAAGTCTAATGTCATTACCTACAATGCTACAATTATTATGAGATAAACAGCAATGATGACATACAAGTGTACACAGACGAGTCAAGTAAGTCTAATGTCATTACCTACAATGCTACAAGTATTATGAGATACAACAGCAATGATGACATACAAGTGTACACAGACGAGTCAAGTAAGTCTACTGTCATTACCTACAATGTTACAAGTATTATGAGATACAACAGCAATGATGACATACAAGTGTACACAGACGAGTCAAGTAAGTCTACTGTCATTACCTACAATGCTACAAGTATTATGAGATACAACAGCAATGATGACATACAAGTGTACACAGCCGAGTCAAGTAAGTCTACTGTCATTACCATCGCAACATTTAAATAAATCCATCCTAAACTTATTTAGCCTATCACAAATTCAGATATCGTTTATTTCGAAATATGTAGAGTATGAATAGTTTAGATATCATAAGCAGTTGATATAATAAAAAAATGCTTATTTTGTTCAAATGTTCGAAATAATTGTCGCCGATCACAAGACTACCTAAAAAAATGTATGTCTTCAAAAGTTCCATAAATGGGTATGAACAATATAGAGTATCAATGGCCTGGATATTAATAACCCTGAACCTTATAATTGATAGCATTAGCAAAGAATTACGTTTGTTTGCCCAGTTTGCGTTATGGAAAAGCTTGACTTGTTATATAGGACTAAGTTATAAATCAGGTATCACTGAATATTGATAACCATCGTTCTGTCTCGTGTAACTAAAACAAACATTTATTCATGCAAAATAATGTCGAACACATATAATACAATCCTTTTAATGCACACGTTTGTCTGGTATTACAAGTTATCTGCGGCATTTCCAGTGAAACATTTGCGAAATGTATTATGCAAAGTAAATCATTAGACGTATACAAAAACGATACTAACATTTGTTGCATTTTATTACGATAAAACTACTCACGGCGAACATTGACCAGGTAAGTTATACACGGCAAACATTGACCAGGTAAGTTATACACGGCGAACATTGACCTGGTAAGTTATACATGGCGAACATTGACCAGGTAAGTTATATATGGCGAACATTGACCAGGTAAGTTATACACGGCGAACATTGACCAGGTAAGTTATACACGGCGAACATTGACCAGGTAAGTTATACACGGCGAACATTGACCAGGTAAGATATACACGGCGAACATTGACCAGGTAAGTTATACACGGCGAACATTGACCAGGTAAGTTGTACACGGCGAACATTGACCTGGTAAGTTATACAGGGCGTTTACAGAACTGGAGTGGAGGTTGTTTGTATTAAGCCACCTGCAATACTTAATCGTGCGCCACAGTTGGCTGGCTCCTTTGAAAGAATTAAAGTTATCAAGATTTATCAAGAAAACTACCGAACCGTGATAACATCTTTACACTCAATAGCTCTGTATAATGGCAGTCTTCCAGTCTTCCAGTCTTCCAGTAGCTACGTCCAATATCAGTGACATTTCAAAGGACGTCGGTTGCGCTTCCTAAACCCGCGATTTGGGAATATACGATACAGTACTTTTTAACGAACATCGAGGTTTGCAAAAAAAATGCGCGATTGAGTGTATACCAGAGTGACGGCCGTGACGCGTGGCAATGTGTACCAGAGTGACGGCCGTGACGCGTGGCAATGTGTACCAGAGTGACGGCTGTGACGTGTGGCAATGTATACCAGAGTGACGGCCGTGACGTGTGGCAATGTATACCGGAGTGACGGCCGTGACGTGTGGCAATGTATACCGGAGTGACGGCCGTGACACGTGGCAATGTATACCGGAGTGACGGCCGTGACACGTGGCAATGTATACCAGAGTGACGGCCGTGACACGTGGCAATGTATACCGGAGTGACGGCCGTGACGTGTGGCAATGTATACCGGAGAGACGGCCGTGGCACGTGGCAATGTATACCGGAGTGACGGCCGTGACACGTGGCAATGTATACCAGAGTGACGGCCGTGACGTGTGGCAATGTCCAAGAAACTATCATGTAGTTGTAAAATAATTATTAACACGTATCCCTCTGTCTAACGTCTAATACAGTTTTGTTCAATGCATAATCAATTAGTTTTGTTAAGCGACTCAATTAGAATACATATCCTAAACTGGCCACCCTATGAAGGGACGTATTAGAGGGGGATAGTCGTCCTTTGGCGTTGGGATAATATTTGTTTGTACATGACTTGTTGCGCCACTACGCGATTGTTTGGCACATTAATTTATGATTAAGGTCCCCCCCCGGATCATAAATGCGGCACTTTAGCAGACTTGAATAGTGGATGGCTGACGCGCGTTGATCAAAGCAGGTTATTACCTGACATTATCATAACTTAATCAGCCGTGACCAAGCAAGAACAGTAGCCCCGTCGCTCGTCTCTCGTCTACACACACACATATACACACGCACGCAGGCACGCACGCACGCACACACACACGCACGCACGCACGCACGCACGCACACACACATACATACGTACGTACGCATGCACACACAAACGCGCGCCCGCAAACATATACACACGCACACACGCGCACACAGACGTAAGTTGAGAACCTGTCTCGCCAGAACATTTTTGCGGTCACTAGTTCATTAGGTTTTGTTACAAAACACCGTTTGTTAGTTAATAGCCACTTTTGTGTTGGCCGCTCGTCATTTGACGCCTTGTGACGTTCAACGTTCGCCTCGGGTTGTTTACTCGGCGATTGTGTTTGTTACTTGGCTCCCTGCTAATAATAAGTTATAATTATACACTTTGACGGCCAAACGCTCCTGCTCTATGTAACTCACTCAACGTCGCGTTCAATGACACGAACTCACAAGTACACCTCAATGTCAAACACGCGTGTTCCTTAACTGCAGGGATCAGCTCCACCAATTATTATTATTATTATACATTTATAATGTGCCAAGTTTCCGGGTTAAAAACCTGCTCAAAGGCGGTAACAAGATAATGCTAAATAATTTAAAATAAATGAAAAATCTAAAATAAAATGTGGTTAAAAGACAGGTAAACATAAGTTAAATAAATGAATTAAATAAAGGAGTTATATAAAAAAGCTAAATAGATCAATTAATTACTTAAATTTAATTAATAAGTTAAAATAAATGACTACAACTAAGTTGATGCATTAGATAAACATATAAATTAAACATATAGGTTAAATACAATTAATAACATAAATAATAATTTTCATAATTTAAATGTTCCGGTCATTAAAATGTCAATTGTGTTCGGAAGGCTTCGCGGAAGAGAAATTTAACCACACGCAACGGATTGACAACGCCAACCATTGTGTATAATTGGAAGGAATAACCCTCTCTATGCATCCTACTTATACACGAACAATGTGTACTACTGGAAGAAATAGCCCTCTCCATGCATCCTACTTATAGACACACGAACAATGTGTACTACTGTACGGAATAACCCTCTCCAAGCATCCTACTTATAAGGACGCAAACAATGTGTACTACTGTAGGGAATTACCCTCTCCAAGCTTCCTACATATAGTGACACGAACAATGTTTTTTATTTCAGAAATAATAACGACGCACTATGAAATAAGGACTTGTTTCCAGTTGAATGAAAACGTTACAGTTCACGGTTGACTTCATCGACACCGATTGTATTATTCAGACAGAGTCACGTACGAGATTCAGTTATGGACCCACTGGACAGTACGTGCACATGCGGTTTACGATTCTTATAGGGCCAGCACGCGACCTTTACAGGGTTGTGTAACTCACAGAGGTTCCCCGTCCCTACTTTCAACACAGATATTAACCTTTAATCGGATGGAAACGTTGGCTCGAAACAGAGAAAACATTAGGAAGAACCCAAGCAGCAGAACCCTTTCCAACAATCTAGAACCGCCTTATCAAATGTTCAGCCCGCTTTCAACATTAAACCATCTATACGCGGGCGAAACTTCAAACAAACAAATTGTGTTCCCGTTTGACGCCTCATGACGAATTATTTACTTAAAGTATTCCCTATTTAAGCAATGTGTGTACATTGCCATACATTTTCCAGTTTTGTTTTGAGGGGGGACGGACGAGTGGGAACAATCCTACACATTCGTGTTTGGATTATTAACTAAAGCCAATTAAATGTTGGTATTACAATAACCATGTCGGAGCACGTAGCTAGAGCCAAACACAATGCAAAGTATATGTGCCAGTCGGAATTGGTGCATCGGGTTGTAAAGAATAAGACAGTTTGATTTAATAACTAATTAGCAAAACAAAATATTGTTCGAAAAACTAAACTACCCAAATGCATAATGACAAACTCCTTATTTTGTCAAAGGATTATAATAATGTTAAGGCACTTCCTTCCTCCCTTATGGAAAACAAATGACATAATGACATAATGACAAACTCCTTATTTTGTCAAAAGATGATAATAATGTTAAGGCACTTCCTTCCTCCCTTGTGGAAAACAAATGACATAATGACATAATGACAAACTCCTCATTTTGTCAAAAGATTATAATAATGTTAAGGCACTTCCTTCCTCCCTTATGGAAAACAAATGACATAATGACATAATGACAAACTCCTTATTTTGTCAAAGGATGATAATAATGTTAAGGCACTTCCTTCCTCCCTTGTGGAAAACAAATGACATAATGACATCATGACATAATGACAAACTCCTTATTTTGTCAAAAGATTATAATAATGTTAAGGCACTTCCTTCCTCCCTTATGGAAAACAAATGACATAATGACATAATGACAAACTCCTTATTTTGTCAAAAGATTATAATAATGTTAAGGCACTTCCTTCCTCCCTTGTGGAAAACAAATGACATAATGACATAATGACATAATGACAAACTCCTTATTTTGTCAAAAGATTATAATAATGTTAAGGCACTTCCTTCCTCCCTTGTGGAAAACAAATGACATAATGACATAATGACAAACTCCTTATTTTGTCAAAAGATTA
>BSQZ01000176.1:0-92500 GCA_033239005.1 Lamellibrachia satsuma | reverse complement strand
CCAGTTGACGCTTGATACGTTCAAGCGTTGCCTGGTTCCCTGCTAATAATAAGATATAATTATACATTTGACGGCCAAACGCTCCTGCTATATCGAACTCACTCAACGTCGTATTCAATGACTTGACTTGCTATTAATTTGTTATTGTGTTGAAGTAGTGTTTACCAGTCGGTTGTGGTCTTTGCCTGGTTCCATGCATATAATAGGTTATAATTATACATTTGACGGCCAAACGCTCCTGCTATATCGAACTCACTCAACGTCGTATTCAATGACTTGACTTGCTATTAATTTGTTATTGTGTTGAAGTAGTGTTTACCAGTCGGTTGTGGTCTTTGCCTGGTTCCATGCATATAATAGGTTATAATTATACATTTGACGGCCAAACGCTCCTGCTATATCGAACTCACTCAACGTCGTATTCAATGACTTGACTTGCTATTAATTTGTTATTGTGTTGAAGTAGTGTTTACCAGTCGGTTGTGGTCTTTGCCTGGTTCCATGCATATAATAGGTTATAATTATACATTTGACGGCCAAACGCTCCTGCTATATCGAACTCACTCAACGTCGTATTCAATGACTTGACTTGCTATTAATTTGTTATTGTGTTGAAGTAGTGTTTACCAGTCGGTTGTGGTCTTTGCCTGGTTCCATGCTAATAATAAGTTATAATTATACATTTGACGGCCAAACGCTCCTGCTATATCGAACTCACTCAACGTCGCGTTCAATGACTTGACCTCATAAGTACACCTCAATGTCACACACGCGTGTTTCTTAGCTGCAGGGATCAGTCCCCACAATGGCTGTGTTACAACTAATCGTTTTAGAGGTCGAGTTTGAAAAGAACGTCTGCTACTACGTATGTTGACTCACTGTACAACGGCAGACAGCCACACCCGCACGCGCGCACATACACACACGTACACAGGCATTCATGTAAGCACATACAAATATACGACGCAGACATACGCATACACGCACACATAGACACATACGCATGCCACACGAGAGCATGCACGTATGCGCACACACGCATGTACACACTCATGCACGCACGCACGCACGCACACACGAACGCACGCATGCACACACGAACGCCCACAAACATATACACACTCGCACACACAAGCGGGTGCTCCCCCACACATACACAACCACACGTGCAAGCAAACAAACACGCACGCACACACAAACACACACACACACACGCACATACATACACACACGCACGTACGCGCACGCACACACACACACACACACATATATATATATATATATATACACACACACACACACACACACACACACACACACACACACACACACACACACACACACACACACACACGACCAACCTAATTGCTGAATTACAACACACGACCATCCTGTACACATTTCAAATTAACCAGATTGCAAAAATGGTCTTATCCGTCAACTTCAATTAATTGAAATATACATCAGCGACGTAGGTGCATGTGTACTCTCGATGAATACAGCCACCTAGGTACACATATTAGTCAAAAAACGGTGCTGTCACGTGACCAGTGTTTCCGTACGTCCGATACACGTGATATTTCAGAGGGCGTCGGTTGCTCCTCCTAAATCCTCCGCGATTTGTGAATGTAATATACAACACTTCTAACTCAGTGTGTACCGGTGTGTGAGTGTGTACCGGAATGTGAGTTTGTACCGGCGTGTGAGTATGTTCCAGAGTGTGAGTTTGTACCGGAGTTTGACTGTGTACCGGAGAGACTGCTTTGACGCGTGGCAAGAAACCATCATGTAGTTTTCATATCATTATTAACACGTATCCATTTGTCTAATGTCTAATGTATTAGTTTTGGTTAATGACTCAATTAGAATAGATAACTGCTAGCTGCCTAACGAAGGGACGCGTTTAGTTGGTTGTACTGGGCCGTGGACCCCCTTTGGGTAAATATTTGTGGCTCTTTGCAGTGGAACGCTCGTCTTTTTGCGCCATTACACGGAGGTGTGGCGTTTATTTATGAATAACACCCCCCCCCCCGCTGGAGTATAAATACGGCACTGGTTGTATGCAAGCCTATACTTTGGCGGACTTGAATAGTGGAAGGCTGACGCGAATTTATTCAAGCGGCGAAGACGACGACTGTACAGAACAAGTTACTATCCAGACGTGATCATAAATTAATCAGCCGTGACCAAGCAAGAACAGTCGCTCCGTCGCTTTTCTCTGGTCTTACAGAGACCTTCCCTCGTCATGCAAATAACTGACAACGTCCAACCATTGTGTATGACTGGAAGGAATCCATCCTACATACAGGGCACGAACAATATTGTTAATTTCATTAATAATAATGAGGCACAATGAAATAGGAAATTTTTTTATTTACTGAAAACGTTACTGTTCACGGTTTACTGCATTGAAAACGATTGTTTGATCAGACAGAGGCACGTACAATACTTACTAAGTGTACCCGCCGGAGCGCACGTACACTGGCGTTATACGATTATTATAAGTCCAGTACGTGACTTTCAGAGTGTTGTGCAACTCACATAGGGCCAGCACGCGACCTTCACAGTGATACACAGTCCCTACTTTCAGCACAGATAAGAACCTTTAATCGGGTGTGTTTGGGATGATACAATTTGAAAATATACATTAACTGCTATCCGTATGAAATGTTGCAGACAAAATAACTATTTAATGACACATTCCAGCGACCCAGCTGTACACATTTCAAATTAGCACGAGTGCAGCAATTACTTTATTGGTCAACTTCAATTAATTTCATATACAACAGCGACGTAGGTGCATGTGTACTCTCGATGAATACCGTCACCTATTGACGTAGGTGCATGTGTACTCTCGATGAATACCGTCACCTAGTGACGTAGGTGCATGTGTACTCTCGATGAATACCGTCAAACGGTGTATTAATTGCCGGCTTCTTTAAATATTATGGAAGAAAATGAGCTCTCGTGAGCTGTGTGTGGTATGGGGTTACCATGGTTGCATAATTATGAAAATATAAAACGCTATGCAAACGTTAACCTTAAATATTTACAATTCACATACAGAACCACTTTTGTTAAACTTAATATTTAAAAAATAGACGATTTATTAAAATTACATGAATTTAATTTAATTATAAATTCATGCATCAAAATTATCTGCCTACTTATTAAATTGGAAAATAACCCCAAATATACACAAGGTGTACAACTGATATATATTTATTCAGAGCTAAACATGAATTTGCCAAAACGTGTCTTAGATATAACTTGCCACATGTTATAAATAATACCCCTAAGACAGTTATAGAGAAGATAGGAACTCACAGTTTAAAAGGTTTTGTAAATTATGCATGAACATAATTATAAAAAAAAATTAAAATACGTGTGCAATACTAAATTGCTATATATGCTATCAAATTCGACTTAATCAGTAGTACATATATGAATGCACGACTACTATCTATTATAATTAATATTACATATTATGACACATAAATCCATACATATATATATATATATATATATATATATATATATATATATATATATATATATATTTCAATGTGGACTAATGCATATTTTCTTCTATCACTCAGTTTTGTATTTGTCAAAATAACCTTTCTTGTTCTTTCTTGTTTTCAAACTTTCTTGTTCTTGTGTATATTACTGACGCCGCACTAAGCTTCTCGCACGTAGTCCATTTTTGGACATCAATATTTGTGACTGGTTATTCGTGAGCATAAACCATAGTGTCACCTAATCATAAATGTTATACAAACAACGGTGCTGTCACGTGACCAATATTTCCGATACGTCCAATATCAGTGACATTCCAAAAGGCTATAAGATACAACGCTTTTAAGCGAACATCGCGGTTTGCAATAATCGAGTGTGTGAATGTGTACCGGAGTGTGAGTGGGTACCGGAGTGTGAGTGTGTACCGGAGTGTGAGTATGTACCGGAGTGTGAGTGTGTATCGGAGGGTGAGTGTGTACACGAGTGACGGCTGTAACGCGTGGCAGTCACCAAGAAACTATCATGTAGTTGTCATATCATTACTAACACATATCCCCCTGTCTATTTTTTTTTAAATTAGTTTTGTTCAACGACTCTCAGATAGGAGACATTTTGTCTACACTGCCTGATACAAATACGTATTTAGAAGGGTGTATCTTTCATATATGACTTGTTGCGCCACTACACGGTGTAGTGGCACACTAACATAATCATCATAAACACGGCACTGGCTGCCTACAAGTTTATACTTTGGTATTAGCTCATTGGGTGTTACAAAACTAATTCTGGGAGAACGGAACAAGGGACACTATCCTATTGTCCGAGCGCCGCCTTTAATCAGATAATCGCCGCTGAGTTTGGTGCTCGCCAGTTGACGCTTTATGCGTTCAAGCCCGCTATTAATTTGTTATTGTGTTGAAGTAATGTTTATCTGTTGGTTGTGCTCGTTGCCTGGTTCCAGGCTAATAATAAATTATAATTATACACTTTGACTTCCAAACGCTCCTGCTCTATGGAACTCATTCAACGTCGCGTTCAAGGACACGACCTCATAACTACACCTCAATGTCACCCACGCGTGTTTCTTAACTGCAGGGATCAGTCCCGACAATGGCTGTGTTACAGCTAATCGTTGATAACGCACCCACTTCTTTGGAGGACTTCCAAATTAACTACGCATGTCGCCTCACTGTATAACGGCCGTGTGACAATGTATAACGGAGTGACGGCCGTGACGCGTGGCAATGTATAACGGAGTGACGGCCGTGACGCGTGGCAATGTATACCGGAGTGACGGCCGTGACGCGTGGCAATGTATAACGGAGTGACGGCCGTGACGCGTGGCAATGTATAACGGAGTGACGGCCGTGACGCGTGGCAATGTATACCGGAGTGACGGCCGTGACGCGTGGCAATGTATACCGGAGTGACGGCCGTGACGCGTGGCAATGTATACCGGAGTGACGGCCGTGACGCGTGGCAATGTATACCAGAGTGACGGCCGTGACGCGTTGCAATGTATAACGGAGTGACGGCCGTGACGCGTGGCAATGTATGACAGAGTGACGGCCGTGACGCGTGGCAATGTATACCGGAGTGACGGCCGTGACGCGTGGCAATGTATACCAGAGTGACGGCCGTGACGCGTGGCAATGTATAACGGAGTGACGGCCGTGACGCGTGGCAATGTATAACGGAGTGACGGCCGTGACGCGTGGCAATGTATACCGGAGTGACGGCCGTGACGCGTGGCAATGTATACCAGAGTGACGGCCGTGACGCGTGGCAATGTATAACGGAGTGACGGCCGTGATGCGTGGCAATGTATAACGGAGTGACGGCCGTGACGCGTGGCAATGTATAACGGAGTGACGGCCGTGACGCGTGGCAATGTATAACGGAGTGACGGCCGTGATGCGTGGCAATGTATAACGGAGTGACGGCCGTGACGCGTGGCAATGTATACCGGAGTGACGGCCGTGACGCGTGGCAATGTATACCGTAGTGACGGCCGTGATGCGTGGCAATGTGTACCGGAGTGACGGCCGTGACACATGGCAATGTATAACGGAGTGACGGTTGTGACACGTGGCAATGTATACCGTAGTGACGGCCGTGATGCGTGGCAATGTATACCGGAGTGACGGTTGTGACACGTGGCAATGTATACCGTAGTGACGGCCGTGATGCGTGGCAATGTATACCGGAGTGACGGTTGTGACACGTGGCAATGTATACCGGAGTGACGGTTGTGACACGTGGCAATGTATACCGGAGTGACGGTTGTGACACGTGGCAATGTATACCGGAGTGACGGTTGTGACACGTGGCAATGTATACCGGAGTGACGGTTGTGACACGTGGCAATGTATACCGTAGTGACGGTTGTGACACGTGGCAATGTATACCGGAGTGACGGTTGTGACACGTGGCAATGTATAACGGAGTGACGGCCGTGACGCGTGGCAATGTATACCGTAGTGACGGCCGTGATGCGTGGCAATGTGTACCGGAGTGACGGCCTTGACACATGGCAATGTATAACGGAGTGACGGTTGTGACACGTGGCAATGTATACCGTAGTGACGGCCGTGACGCGTGGCAATGTATACCGGAGTGACGGTTGTGACACGTGGCAATGTATACCGGAGTGACGGTTGTGACACGTGGCAATGTATACCGGAGTGACGGTTGTGACACGTGGCAATGTATACCGGAGTGACGGTTGTGACACGTGGCAATGTATACCGGAGTGACGGTTGTGACACGTGGCAATGTATACCGGAGTGACGGTTGTGACACGTGGCAATGTATACCGGAGTGACGGTTGTGACACGTGGCAATGTATACCGGAGTGACGGTTGTGACACGTGGCAATGTATACCGGAGTGACGGTTGTGACACGTGGCAATGTATACCGGAGTGACGGTTGTGACACGTGGCAATGTATACCGGAGTGACGGTTGTGACACGTGGCAATGTATACCGGAGTGACGGTTGTGACACGTGGCAATGTATACCGGAGTGACGGTTGTGACACGTGGCAATGTATACCGGAGTGACGGTTGTGACACGTGGCAATGTATACCGGAGTGACGGCCGTGACGCGTGGCAATGTATACCGGAGTGACGGCCGTGATGCGTGGCAATGTGTACCGGAGTGACGGCCGTGACACATGGCAATGTATAACGGAGTGACGGTTGTGACACGTGGCAATGTATACCGTAGTGACGGCCGTGACACGCTATGAAGGGACATATATAGAGGGGTTGGGATAATATTTGTTTGTACATGACTTGTTGCGCCACTATGCGATTGTTTGGCACATTAATTTATGATTAAGGTCCCCCCCCCGGATCATAAATGCGGCACTTTAGCAGACTTGAATAGTGGATGGCTGACGCGCGTTGATCAAAGCAGGTTATTACTTGACATTATCATAACTTAATCAGCCGTGACCAAGAACAGTCGCCCCGTCGCTCGTCTGTCGTCTTCACGCACATACACGCACGCACGCACGCGCACGCACGTACGAACGCGTGCACGCACGCACACACGCACGCACGCGCACACGCTCGCACGCACACAAACACACGCACGCACGCATGCACACACACATATACATACGTACGCATACACACAAACGCGCGCCCGCAAACATATACACACGCGCACGCACGCACGCGCGCGCACAAAGACGTAAGTTGGGAACATGTCTCGACAGACAATCTTTGCGGTCACTAGTTCATTAGGTTTTGTTACAAAACACCGTTTGTTAGTTAATAGCCACTTTTGTGTTGACCGCTCGTCAGTTGACGCCTTGTGACGTTCAAGGTGTGCCTCGGTTTGTTTACTCGGCGATTGTGTTTGCTGCTAGGCTCCCTGCTAATAATAAATTATAATTATACACTTTGACGGCCAAACGAATAGTTGGTGGCTAAGTGCAGTATATGTGGCATTCCTTTGTCCTCAACCTCAATGGAGACATCAAGTAACATCGCTGGTCGCTCTGTGTTTAGCCGTGACACGGACTGCGACTGAGTCGCTTTGATTCAAAGCGGCGAAGATGACGACTATGCAAACAAATTACTATCTTGTCGTGATCATAAATTTATCAGCCATGACAAAGCGAGACAAGTCTTCCCTAAAATTTAAACACAGGCAACGGATTGACAACGCCAAACATTGTGTATGACTGGAAGGAATAACCCTCTCTATGCATCCTACTTATAGGGACACGAACAATGTGTACTACTGTAGGGAATAACCCTCTCCATGCATCCTACTTATAGGGACACGAACAATGTGTACTACTGTAGGGAATAACCCTCTCCAAGCATCCTACTTATAGGGACACGAACAATGTGTACTACTGTAGGGAATAACCCTCTCCAAGCATCCTACTTATAGGGACACGAACAATGTGTACTACTGTAGGGAATTACCCTCTCCAAGCTTCCTACATATAGTGACACGAACAATGTTTTGAATTTCAGAAATAATAACGACGCACTATGAAATAAGGACTTTTTTTCAGTTTACTGAAAACGTTACAATTCACGGTTGACTGCATTGACAACGATTGTTTTATTCAGACAGAGTCACGTACGAGACTCAGTTATGGACCCACCGGACAATACGTGCACATGCGGTTTAAGATTGTTATAGGGCCAGCACGCGACCTTTACAGTGTTGTGTAACTCACAGAGGTTCCCAGTCCGTACTTTCAACACAGATATTAACCTTTAATCGGCTGGAAACTTTGGCCCGAAACAGAGAAAACATTAGGAAGAACCCAGGCAGCAGAACCCTTTCCGACACTCTAGCAGCACCCCATCAAATGTTCAGCCCGCTATCAACATTAAACCATATATACGCGGGCGAAACTTAAAATAAACAAATTGTGTTCCCGTTTGACGCCCCATGACGAATTATTTACTTAAAGTATACCTTATTTAAGCAATGTTTGTACATTGCCATACATTTCCCAGTTTTGTTTTGAGTGGGGACGGACGAGTGGGAACCATCCTATGAATTCGTGTTTGGATTATTAACTAAAGCATACTAAATGTCGGTATTACAATAAACATGTCGGAGCCCGTAGCTAGAGCCAAGCAAAATCCAAGGTATATGTGCCAGTCGGAATTAAATGTTGGTATTACAATAACCATGTCGGAGCACGTAGATAGAGCCAAACACAATCCAAGGTATATGTGCCAGTGGGAATTGGTGCAACGGGTTGTAAAGAATATGCCAGTTTGATTTAATAACTAATTAGCAAAAAAACATTGTTCGAAAAACTAAACTACCCAAATGCATAATGGCAAACTCCTTATTTTGTCAAAGGATGATAATAATGTTAAGGCACTTCCTTCCTCCCTTGTGGAAAACAAATGACATAATGACATAATGACAAACTCCTTATTTTGTCAAAGGATTATAATAATGTTAAGGCACTTCCTTCCTCCCTTGTGGAAAACAAATGACATAATGACATAATGACAAACTCCTTATTTTGTCAAAGGATTATAATAATGTTAAGGCACTTCCTTCCTCCCTTATGGAAAACAAATGACATAATGACATAATAACAAACTCCTTATTTTGTCAAAGGATTATAATAATGTTAAGGCACTTCCTTCCTCCTTTATGGAAAACAAATGACATAATGACATTATGACATAATGACAAACTCCTTATTTTGTCAAAAGATGATAATAATGTTAAGGCACTTCCTTCCTCCCTTATGGAAAACAAATGACATAATGACATAATGACAAACTCCTTATTTTGTCAAAAGATGATAATAATGTTAAGGCACTTCCTTCCTCCCTGATGGAAAACAAATGACATAATGACATAATGACAAACTCCTTATTCTGTCAAAAGATTATAATAATGTTAAGGCACTTCCTTCCTCCCTTATGGAAAACAAATGACATAATGACATAATGACAAACTCCTTTTTTGTCAAAAGATTATAATAATGTTAAGGCACTTCCTTCCTCCCTTATGGAAAACAAATGACATAATGACATAATGACAAACTCCTTATTTTGTCAAAGGATTATAATAATGTTAAGGCACTTCCTTCCTCCCTTGTGGAAAACAAATGACATAATGACATAATGACAAACTCCTTATTTTGTCAAAAGATTATAATAATGTTAAGGCACTTCCTTCCTCCCTTATGGAAAACAAATGACATAATGACATAATGACAAACTCCTTATTTTGTCAAAAGATTATAATAATGTTAAGGCACTTCCTTCCTCCCTTATGGAAAACAAATGACATAATGACATAATGACAAACTCCTTATTTTGTCAAAAGATTATAATAATGTTAAGGCACTTCCTTCCTCCCTTATGGATAACAAATGACATAATGACATAATGACATAATGACAAACTCCTTGTTTTGTCAAAATATGATAATAATGTTAAGGCACTTCCTTCCTCCCTTATGGAAAACAAATGACATAATGACATAATGACAAACTCCTTATTTTGTCAAAAGATTATAATAATGTTAAGGCACTTCCTTCCTCCCTTGTGGAAAACAAATGACATAATGACATAATGACAAACTCCTTATTTTGTCAAAAGATTATAATAATGTTAAGGCACTTCCTTCCTCCCTTATGGAAAACAAATGACATAATGACATACTCCTTATTTTGTCAAAAGATTATAATAATGTTAAGGCACTTCCTTCCTCCCTTGTGGAAAACAAATGACATAATGACATAATGACAAACTCCTTATTTTGTCAAAAGATTATAATAATGTTAAGGCACTTCCTTCCTCCCTTATGGAAAACAAATGACATAATGACATAATGACAAACTCCTTATTTTGTCAAAAGATGATAATAATGTTAAGGCACTTCCTTCCTCCCTTATGGAAAACAAATGACATAATGACATAATGACAAACTCCTTATTTTGTCAAAAGATTATAATAATGTTAAGGCACTTCCTTCCTCCCTTATGGAAAACAAATGACATAATGACATAATGACAAACTCCTTATTTTGTCAAAAGATTATAATAATGTTAAGGCACTTCCTTCCTCCCTTATGGAAAACAAATGACATAATGACATAATGACAAACTCCTTATTTTGTCAATAGATTATAATAATGTTAAGGCACTTCCTTCCTCCCTTATGGAAAACAAATGACATAATGACATAATGACAAACTTCTTATTTTGTCAAAAGATGATAATAATGTTAAGGCACTTCCTTCCTCCCTTATGGATAACAAATGACATAATGACAAACTCCTTATTTTGTCAAAAGATGATAATTATGTTAAGGCACTTCCTTCCTCCCTTATGGAAAACAAATGATATAATGACATAATGACATAATGACAAACTCCTTATTTTGTCAAAGGATTATAATAATGTTAAGGCACTTCCTTCCTCCCTTATGGAAAACAAATGACATAATGACATAATGACAAACTCCTTATTTTGTCAAAATATTATAATAATGTTAAGGCACTTCCTTCCTCCCTTGTGGAAAACAAATGACATAATGACATAATGACAAACTCCTTATTTTGTCAAAAGATGATAATAATGTTAAGGCACTTCATTCCTCCCTTAGGGAAAACAAATGACATAATGACATAATGATATAATGACAAACTCCTTATTTTGTCAAAAAGATTATAATAATGTTAAGGCACTTCCTTCCTCCCTTACGGAAAACAAATGACATAATGAAAAACTCCTTATTTTGTCAAAAGATGATAATAATGTTAAGGCACTTCCTTCCTCCCTTATGGAAAACAAATGACATAATGACATAATGACAAACTCCTTATTTTGTCAAAGGATTATAATAATGTTAAGGCACTTCCTTCCTCCCTTATGGAAAACAAATGACATAATGACATAATGACAAACTCCTTATTTTGTCAAAGGATTATAATAATGTTAAGGCACTTCCTTCCTCCCTTGTGGAAAACAAATGACATAATGACAAACTCCTTATTTTGTCAAAAGATTATAATAATGTTAAGGCACTTCCTTCCTCCCTTGTGGAAAACAAATGATATAATGACATAATGACATAATGACAAACTCCTTATTTTGTCAAAGGATTATAATAATGTTAAGGCACTTCCTTCCTCCCTTATGGAAAACAAATGACATAATGACATAATGACAAACTCCTTATTTTGTCAAAGGATTGTAATAATGTTAAGGCACTTCCTTCCTCCCTTAGGAAAACAAATGACATAACGACATAATGACAAACTCCTTATTTTGTCAAAGGATTATACTAATGTTAAGGCACTTCCTTCCTCCCTTGTGGAAAACAAATGACATAATGACATAAGGACAAACTCCTTATTTTGTCAAAAGATTATAATAATGTTAAGGCACTTCCTTCCTCCCTTATGGAAAACAAATGACATAATGACATAATGACAAACTCCTTATTTTGTCAAAAGATTATAATAATGTTAAGGCACTTCCTTCCTCCCTTATGGAAAACAAATGACATAATGACATAATGACAAACTCCTTATTTTGTCAAAAGATTATAATAATGTTAAGGCACTACCTTCCTCCCTTATGGAAAACAAATGACATAATGACATAATGACAAACTCCTTATTTTGTCAAAAGATTATAATAATGTTAAGGCACTTCCTTCCTCCCTTATGGAAAACAAATGACATAATGACATACTCCTTATTTTGTCAAAAGATTATAATTATGTTAAGGCACTTCCTTCCTCCCTTGTGGAAAACAAATGACATAATGACATAATGACAAACTCCTTATTTTGTCAAAAGATTATAATAATGTTAAGGCACTTCCTTCCTCCCTTATGGAAAACAAATGACATAATGACATAATGACAAACTCCTTATTTTGTCAAAAGATGATAATAATGTTAAGGCACTTCCTTCCTCCCTTATGGAAAACAAATGACATAATGACATAATGACAAACTCCTTATTTTGTCAAAAGATTATAATAATGTTAAGGCACTTCCTTCCTCCCTTATGGAAAACAAATGACATAATGACATAATGACAAACTCCTTATTTTGTCAAAAGATTATAATAATGTTAAGGCACTTCCTTCCTCCCTTCTGGAAAACAAATGACATAATGACATAATGACAAACTCCTTATTTTGTCAAAAGATTATAATAATGTTAAGGCACTTCCTTCCTCCCTTATGGAAAACAAATGACATAATGACATAATGACAAACTTCTTATTTTGTCAAAAGATGATAATAATGTTAAGGCACTTCCTTCCTCCCTTATGGATAACAAATGACATAATGACAAACTCCTTATTTTGTCAAAAGATGATAATTATGTTAAGGCACTTCCTTCCTCCCTTATGGAAAACAAATGATATAATGACATAATGACATAATGACAAACTCCTTATTTTGTCAAAGGATTATAATAATGTTAAGGCACTTCCTTCCTCCCTTATGGAAAACAAATGACATAATGACATAATGACAAACTCCTTATTTTGTCAAAATATTATAATAATGTTAAGGCACTTCCTTCCTCCCTTGTGGAAAACAAATGACATAATGACATAATGACAAACTCCTTATTTTGTCAAAGGATTATAATAATGTTAAGGCACTTCCTTCCTCCCTTATGGAAAACAAATGACATAATGACATAATGACAAACTCCTTATTTTGTCAAAGAATTATAAAAATGTTAAGGCACTTCCTTCCTCCCTTGTGGAAAACAAATGACATAATGAAAAACTCCTTATTTTGTCAAAAGATTATAATAATGTTAAGGCACTTCCTTCCTCCCTTGTGGAAAACAAATGACATAATGACATAATGACAAACTCCTTATTTTGTCAAAGGATTATAATAATGTTAAGGCACTTCCTTCCTCCCTTATGGAAAACAAATGACATAATGACATAATGACAAACTCCTTATTTTGTCAAAGGATTATAATAATGTTAAGGCACTTCCTTCCTCCCTTGTGGAAAACAAATGACATAATGACAAACTCCTTATTTTGTCAAAAGATTATAATAATGTTAAGGCACTTCCTTCCTCCCTTGTGGAAAACAAATGACATAATGACATAATGACATAATGACAAACTCCTTATTTTGTCAAAGGATTATAATAATGTTAAGGCACTTCCTTCCTCCCTTATGGAAAACAAATGACATAATGACATAATGACAAACTCCTTATTTTGTCAAAGGATTATAATAATGTTAAGGCACTTCCTTCCTCCCTTGTGGAAAACAAATGACATAATGACAAACTCCTTATTTTGTCAAAAGATTATAATAATGTTAAGGCACTTCCTTCCTCCCTTATGGAAAACAAATGACATAATGACATAATGACAAACTCCTTATTTTGTCAAAAGATTATAATAATGTTAAGGCACTTTCTTCCTCCCTTATGGAAAACAAATGACATAATGACAAACTCCTTATTTTGTCAAAAGATGATAATAATGTTAAAGCACTTCCTTCCTCCCTTATGGAAAACAAATGACATAATGACATAATGACAAACTCCTTATTTTGTCAAAAGATTATAATAATGTTAAGGCACTTCCTTCCTCCCTTATGGAAAACAAATGACATAATGACATAATGACAAACTCCTTATTTTGTCAAAGGATCATAATAATGTTAAGGCACTTCCTTCCTCCCTTGTGGAAAACAAATGACATAATGACATAATGACAAACTCCTTATTTTGTCAAAGGATTATAATAATGTTAAGGCACTTCCTTCCTCCCTTGTGGATAACAAATGACATAATGACATAATGACAAACTCCTTATTTTGTCAAAAGATGATAATAATGTTAAGGCACTTCCTTCCTCCCTTATGGAAAACAAATGACATAATGACATAATGACATAATGACAAACTCCTTATTTTGTCAAAAGATTATAATAATGTTAAGGCACTTCCTTCCTCCCTTGTGGAAAACAAATGCAGCTGTCTAATCCTGACATTTACTAAATTGACTTGACCTCGGAAGTCAACGAAATTCTGGAACAAGAAGAGCCCTGAGAACCCTGGATGGGTTCGGCTCCAAACATTTAAATTGCACATTTGGCAAGGACACTTCCGGAAAACGTCGCTGTCCAGCGGTTGAAACGGAGGCGGTTTAACAAGTTTACCAATGACAAAGCGTACTGAGTATTTAGGCAATTGCATAATCTCTGATGATTTCAAAGGGCCGGTAAGACTATTAATCCTGCCGCATTTTAGGCATCACAATTATCAGTAAGAGTGGCCCTGGTGGGCCATACCTGCCTTATCATTAGAAGTCAACATTTTCTTTCAGAGTTTACATTTTAGGTCTTTTAGATTTTAAGAGTCTATATTATGTTCAGTGAAGTTTACTCTCACAATTTTTTAGTGTTTACGGTTGTATTTATCTTCACTGCTATTTTTCATTTTCAACGTCGAACCTCGAACAATGCATTGACTACAACCCTGTAGTACTTTATGTACTCATTGAACAATGCATTGACTACACCCTGTAGTACTTTATGTACTCATTGAACAATGCATTGACTACACCCCTGTAGTACTTTATGTACTCATTGAACAATGCATTGACTACACCCTGTAGTACTTTATGTTCTCATTGAAATTTACATTGACTACACCCTGTAGTACTTTATGCACTCATTGGTACTCATTTATAAATGTCGACTTGGCGAGCGCAAAGAAGACGGACAATTAAATAAATTATTATACATCTGTGAGAACTGCCTTCCCGGACCACTGCATATAAGTGGGGGAGGCATATTTTACAGGGTGTTACAAAACTAATTCTGGGGAAAATGGAACAGGCGACACTGTCCCTTTGTCCGGGCGAGGCACTTTCGTTCGTCAGTTAATCGCCACTTCTGAGTTGGCTGCTCGCCATTTGACGCTTTATAAGTTCAAGCTTGCTATTAATTTGTTATTGTGTTGAAGTGATGTTTACCAGTCGGTTGTGGTCTTTGCCTGGTTCCATGCTAATAATAAGTTATAATTATACACTTTGACGGCCAAACGCTCCTGCTATATCGAACTCATTCAACGTCGCGTTCAATGACTTGACCTCATAACTACACCTCAATGTGACACACGCGTGTTTCTTAGCTGCAGGGATCAGTCCCCACAATGGCTGTGTTACAACTAATCGTTTTGGAGGTCGAGTTTGAAAAGAACGTCTGCTACTACGTATGTTGACTCACTGTACAACGGCAGACAGCCACACCCGCACGCGCGCACAAACACACACACACACACACACACACACACACACACACACACACACACGCACACATTACCTGCAGGGATCAGTCCACACAATGGTTATCTTACCTGCAGGGATCAGTCCACACAATGGTTATATTACCTGAAGGGATCAGTCCACACAATGGTTATATTACCTGCCGGGATCAGTCCACACAATGGTTATATTACCTGCAGGGATCAGTCCACACAATGGTTATATTACCTGCCGGGATCAGTCCACACAATGGTTATATTACCTGCAGGGATCAGTCCCCACAATGGTTATATTACCTGCAGGGATCAGTCCACACAATGGTTATATTACCTGCCGGGATCAGTCCACACAATGGTTATATTACCTGCAGGAATCAGTCACCACAATGGCTATATTACCTGCAGGGATCAGTCCCCACAATGGTTATATTACCTGCAGGGATCAGTCCACACAATGGTTATATTACCTGCAGGGATCAGTCCACACAATGGTTATATTACCTGCAGGGATCAGTCCCCACAATGGTTATATTACCTGCAGGGATCAGTCCCCACAATGGTTATATTACCTGCAGGGATTAGTCCACACAATGGTTATATTACCTGCAAGGATCAGTCCCCACAATGGTTATCTAACCTGCAGGAATCAGTCCACACAATGTTTATATTACGTGCAGGGATCAGTCCCCACAATGGTTATATTACCTGAAGGGATCAGTCCACACAGTGGTTATATTACCTGCAAGGATCAGTCCACACAATTGTTATATTACCTGCAGGGATCAGTCCCCACAATGGTTAGATTACCTGCAAGGATCAGTCCACAAATGGTTATATTACCTGCAGGGATCAGTCCCCACAATGGTTATATTACCTGCAGGGATCAGTCCACACAATGGTTATATTACCTGCAAGGATCAGTCCCCACAGTTGTTATATTACCTGCAGGGATCAGTCCCACAATAGTTATATTACGTGCAGGGATAATTCCCAACAGTGGTTATATTACCTACAGGGATCATTCACCACAATGGTTATATTACCTGCAGGGATCATTCCCACAATGGTTATATTACCTGCAGGGATCATTCCCCACAGTGGTTATAATACCTGCAGGGATCATTCCCCACAATGGTTATATTACCTGCTGGGATCATTCCCCACAATGGTTATATTACCTGCAGGGATCATTCCCCACAATGGTTATATTATAGCGAATTGTTGCACTTTTTTGCGAGTTGCACTATTTGCACGTTTTGGAAATTACAAATGAACTAGGTCTCACTGGCCCGCACACCTTTGTCCGGGCAAGGCACCGCCGTTCGTCGGTTCATCGCCACTTGTGAGTTGCTCGCCATTTGACGCTTTCTACGTTCTCGCTATTGATGTGGTGTTTGTTGTACTAATGTTTACCAGGCGATTATTGCGGTTATATTACAGCTAATCGATGTACTTGAAAATGCGCGCACTTTTTGGACGACACAAGTTAATGTCCGAGAAAGTCGAGTTTGAAAAGAACAAATAACTACATCTGTCGACTCACTGTATAACTACAGACCGCCACACCCACGCAAACGCACGCACGCACGCACGCACGCACGCACATACACACACACACACACACGCACGCACGCACGCACACACACACCCACACGCACACGCACACACACACACACACACGCACACGCACACACACGCACACACGCACATACACACGCACGCACACGCAAGCAAATACAAGCACACTTCCTTTTATGCAAGCACATACACATATACGCACGCACACGCTCGAGCGCATCAACACAAATGCACGCACACAAGCACACACACACACACACACACACACACACACACACCCACGCGCGCATACACGCAAATGCACGCACATACACACACGCATGCACGTACATGCCTACCCCCACACATACACACACGTCACCCACACATGCGTACACACACGCACACACGGACGCACACACAAGCGCTGTTTTTTCTGTCAAATATAGCTACAATATTGATACGTAGATTTATGATTAGCATGGCTTCCTTATTCCTGACATGTTGATATTAAGTTTAGGTATGTAGCTTCAAAGACGATTATATCTAAAGCTCTAACACAAACATCACAACAAGTTTAGGTATGTAGCTTCAAAGACGATTATATCTAAAGCCCTAACACAAACATCACAACAAGTTTAGGTATGTAGCTTCAAAGACGATTATATCTAAAGCCCTAACACAAACATCACACAAAGTTTAGGTATGTAGCTTCAAAGACGATTATATCTAAAGCCCTAACACAAACATCACAAAAAGTTTAGGTATGTAGCTTCAAAGACGATTATATCTAAAGACCTAACACAAACATCACAAAACGTTTAGGTATGTAGCTTCAAAGACGATTATATCTAAAGCCCTAACACAAACATCACAAAAAGTTTAGGTATGTAGCTTCAAAGACGATTATGTATAAAGCCCTAACACAAACATCACAAAAAGTTTAGGTATGTAGCTTCAAAGACGATTATGTCTAAAGCCCTAACACAAACATCACAAAAAGTTTAGGTATGTAGCTTCAAAGACGATTATGTCTAAAGCCCTAACACAAACATCACAAAAAGTTTAGGTATGTAGCTTCAAAGACGATTATGTCTAAAGCCCTAACACAAATATTACAAAAAGTTTAGGAATGTAGCTTCAAAGACGATTATGTCTAAAGCCCTAACACAAACATCACAAAACGTTTAGGTATGTAGCTTCAAAGACGATTATATCTAAAGCCCATACTCAAACATCACAAAAAGTTCAGGTATGTAGCTTCAAAGACGATTATGTCTAAAGCCCTAACACAAACGTCACAAAAGTTTAGATATGTAAATTCAAAGACGATTATGTCTAAAGCCCTAACACAAACATCACAAAAAGTTTAGGTATGTAGCTTCAAAGACGATTATATCTAAAGCCCTAACACAAACATCACAACAAGTTTAGGTATGTAGCTTCAAAGACAATTATATCTAAAGCCCTAACACAAACATCACACAAAGTTTAGGTATGTAGCTTCAAAGACGATTATATCTAAAGCCCTAACACAAACATCACAAAAAGTTTAGGTATGTAGCTTCAAAGACGATTATATCTAAAGCCCTAACACAAACATCACAAAAAGTTTAGGTATGTAGCTTCAAAGACGATTATATCTAAAGCCCTAACACAAACATCACAAAAAGTTTAGGTATGTAGCTTCAAAGACGATTATGTCTAAGGCCCTAACACAAACATCACAAAAAGTTTAGGTATGTAGCTTCAAAGACGATTATGTCTAAAGCCCTAACACAAACATCACAAAAAGTTTAGGTATGTAGCTTCAAAGACGATTATGTCTAAAGCCCTAACACAAATATTACAAAAAGTTTAGGAATGTAGCTTCAAAGACGATTATGTCTAAAGCCCTAACACAAACATAACAAAACGTTTAGGTATGTAGCTTCAAAGACGATTATATCTAAAGCCCATACTCAAACATCACAAAAAGTTTAGGTATGTAGCTTCAAAGACGATTATGTCTAAAGCCCTAACACAAACGTCACAAAAGTTTAGGTATGTAGATTCAAAGACGATTATGTCTAAAGCCCTAACACAAACATCACAAAAAGTTTAGGTATGTAGCTTCAAAGACGATTATGTCTAAAGCCCTAACACAAACGTCACAAAAGTTTAGATATGTAAATTCAAAGACGATTATGTCTAAAGCCCTAACACAAACATCACAACAAGTTTAGGTATGTAGCTTCAAAGACGATTATATCTAAAGCCCTAACACAAACATCACAAAAAGTTTAGGTATGTAGATTCAAAGACGATTATGTCTAAAGCCCTAACACAAACATCACAAAAAGTTTAGGTATGTAGCTTCAAAGACGATTATGTCTAAAGCCCTAACACAAACGTCACAAAAGTTTAGATATGTAAATTCAAAGACGATTATGTCTAAAGCCCTAACACAAACATCACAAAAAGTTTAGGTATGTAGATTCAAAGACGATTATGTCTAAAGCCCTAACACAAACATCACAAAAAGTTTAGGTATGTAGATTCAAAGACGATTATGTCTAAAGCCCTAACACAAACATCACAAAAAGTTCACTACTCCGTAAAAATCACAGTAGAAAGTATCATCGGTGCTGGTTGAGACAGTAAAGACCATAGATCAACCTTGGCAAGTCAGGTATGTATGTAGCCGTCTGATATACACGACTAAAATCGTGTCGAGCCTGAAACATTGCGTTGACTACACTTCTGTAGTACTAAATATACTCTCTGGTCGAGTGAGTACTAATTCATTTATAAATCTCGACCTGGCGAGCGAAAAGAAGATGGACAATTAAATAACTTATTAAACATCCGTGAGAACTGCCTTCCCGGACCACTGGGTGCGTCCAGCAGAAGACAAAAGGGGAGGCATATCTTACAGGGTGTTACAAAACTAACAGCGACACTGTCCCTTTGTACGGACCCGGCACCGCCGTTCGTCAGTTAATCGCCACATCTGAGTTGGCTTCTCGCAATTTGACGCTATATACGTTCAAGCTTGCTACTGGTTTGTTATTGTGTTGAAGTAGTGTTTACCAGGCGATTATGGTTGTTGCCTGGTCCCGTGCTAATAATAGGGTATAATTATACATTTTGACGGCCAAACGCTCCTTCAATATAGAACTCACTCAACGTCGCGTTCAATGACTCGACCTCACAAGTACACCTCAATGTCACACACGCGTGTTTCTTAACTGCAGGCATCAGTCCCCACAATGGCTATACTATATTATTACAGCTAATCTTTGCACTTGATAATGCGTGCACGTTTTGGAGGACTTCCAAATTAATGTCCTGGGAGGTCGAGTTTGAAAAGAACAAATAACTACGTTTGTCGCCTCACTGTATAATTACAGACCGCCACACGGACGCACGCACGCAGGCACGCACGCACGCACGCACGCACGCACGCACGCACGCACGCACGCACGCACGCACGCACGCACGCACGCACACACACACACACACACATACACACACTGTCTTGCCTGAATATGTTTGTTGTCACTACGTTCCGTTCCATGTGGTCTCTCCCTACAGTTGCTAAGACAACATGTCAGGGAACAGCTCAGATTGCGTGTATATAAATCTTAGTCCAGCAATTTTAGGCAAAATTACAATGTTGTTCAATGTTTTTTAAATGTTGTTAAATGTTTTCAACCAAACGCATTCCAATTAACACCATTAATACGCTCAGTTAATATTGTCATTGTACATAATAACCAGGGCAAATAAAAAACAAAACAAAACTAATAATAATAATACAACATTTTATATCGCTTTTCGATCATAGAGTCCCAATAGTAAATGCATGCAAAGTATTGTATATATATATATATATATATACATAAATATATATATATATATATATATATATATATATATATATATATATATATATATATATATATATATATATATATATATATATATATATATATATATATATATATATATATATATACATAATATATATATATATATATATATATATATATATATATATATACGTGTGTGTTTATTTAAATGCTATGCATGTATTTACTTTTACTATTGGGGCTATGTGGTCGAAAACCGATATAAAATGTCATATTATTATTATTAGTTTTGTTTTGTTTATAACTAATATATATATATATATATATATATTTAAGGATTATATATAATAAATTACTTTTTAAACTAAGATCATTCAAGTACATATACGGAAATAAAATTAGGACCTCTGTGAAATGTAGAATATTATAAAATATAGTTTTGTTTAAGTGTTCTGTCAGTAGAAAAGTCCATGTGATATAGTTCTTAAACATTGTTGTTCTACATCGAGGCATGTCGTACTTGCATGTATTGCGGGTTACATTTGTAGTTTCCCGGGAGTGATGTAGAGGGTTACACGTGTAGTTTCCCTGGGAGTGGTGTAGCGGGTTACATGTGTAGTTTCCCGGGGAGTGATGCAGCGGGTTACATGTGTAGTTTCCCGGGGAGTGATGCAGCGGGTTACATGTGTAGTCTTCCCGGGGAGTGATGTAGAGGGTTACATGTTTAGTTTCCCGAGGAGTGATCTAGCGGGTTACACGTGTTGTTTCCCTGGGAGTGGTGTAGCGGGTTACATGTGTAGTTTCCCGGGGAGTGATGCAGCGGGTTACATGTGTAGTTTCCCGGGGAGTGATGCAGCGGGTTACATGTGTAGTCTTCCCGGGGAGTGATGTAGAGGGTTACATGTTTAGTTTCCCGAGGAGTGATCTAGCGGGTTACACGTGTTGTTTCCCTTGGAGTGATGTAGCGGGATACATGTGTAGTTTCCCGGGGAGTGATGCAGCGGGTTACATGTGTAGTTTCCCTGGGAGTGATGTAGCGGGTTACATGTGTAGTTTCCCGGGGAGTGATGCAGCGGGTTACATGTTTAGTTTCCCGAGGAGTGATGTAGCGGGTTATATTTGTATTTTCCCGGGGAGTGATGTAGCGGTTTACATGTGTAGTTTCCCGGGAAGTGATGTAGCGGTTTACATGTGTAGTTTCCCGGGAAGTGATGTAAAGGGTTACATGTGTAGTTTCCCGGGAAGTGATGTAACGGGTTACACGTGTAGTTTCCCGGGAGTGACGTAGCAGGTTACATATGTAGTTTCCTGGGGAGTGATATAGTGGGTTACATGTGTAGTTTCCCGGGGAGTGATGTAGTGGGTTACACTTGTAGTTTCCCAGAGAGATATGTAGTGGGTTACATGTGTAGTTTCCCTGGGAGTGGTGTAGCGGGTTACACGTGTAGTTTCCCAGAGAGAGATGTAGAGGGTTACATGTTTAGTTTCCCGGGGAGTGATGTAGCGGGTTACATGTGTAGTTTCCTGGGGAGTGATATAGTGGGTTACATGTGTAGTTTCCCAGGGAGTGATGTAGCGGGTTACATGTGTAGTTTCCCGGGGAGTGATGTAGCGGGTTACATGTGTAGTTTCCCGGGGAGTGATGTAGCGGGTTACATGTGTAGTTTCCCGGGGAGTGATGTAGCGGGTTACATGTGTAGTTTCCCGGGGAGTGATGTAGCGGATTACATGTTTAGTTTCCCGGGGAGTGATGTAATGGGTTACATGTGTAGTTTCCGGGAGTGATGTAGTGGGTTACATGTTTAGTTTCCCTGGGAGTGATGCAGCGGGTTACATGTGTAGTCTTCCCGGGAGTGATGTAGAGGGTTACATGTTTAGTTTCCTGAGGAGTGATCTAGCGGGTTACACGTGTTGTTTCCTGGGAGTGATGTAGCGGGATACATGTGTAGTTTCCCGGGGAGTGATGCAGCGGGTTACATGTGTAGTTTCCCTGGGAGTGATGTAGCGGGTTACATGTGTAGTTTCCCGGGGAGTGATGTAGCGGGTTACATGTGTAGTTTCCCGGGGAGTGATGTAGCGGGTTACATGTGTAGTTTCCCGTGGAGTGATGTAGCGGATTACATGTTTAGTTTCCCGGGGAGTGATGTAATGGGTTACATGTGTAGTTTCCCGGGGAGTGATGTAGTGGGTTACATGTTTAGTTTCCCTGGGAGTGATGCAGCGGGTTACATGTGTAGTCTTCCCGGGGAGTGATGTAGAGGGTTACATGTTTAGTTTCCCGAGGAGTGATCTAGCGGGTTACACGTGTTGTTTCCCTGGGAGTGATGTAGCGGGATACATGTGTAGTTTCCCGGGGAGTGATGCAGCGGGTTACATGTGTAGTTTCCCTGGGAGTGATGTAGCGGGTTACATGTGTAGTTTCCCGGGGAGTGATGCAGCGGGTTACATGTTTAGTTTCCCGAGGAGTGATGTAGCGGGTTATATTTGTATTTTCCCGGGGAGTGATGTAGCGGTTTACATGTGTAGTTTCCCGGGAAGTGATGTAAAGGGTTACATGTGTAGTTTCCCGGGAAGTGATGTAACGGGTTACACGTGTAGTTTCCCGGGAGTGACGTAGCAGGTTACATATGTAGTTTCCTGGGGAGTGATATAGTGGGTTACATGTGTAGTTTCCCGGGGAGTGATGTAGCGGGTTACACTTGTAGTTTCCCAGAGAGATATGTAGTGGGTTACATGTGTAGTTTCCCTGGGAGTGGTGTAGCGGGTTACACGTGTAGTTTCCCAGAGAGAGATGTAGAGGGTTACATGTTTAGTTTCCCGGGGAGTGATGTAGCGGGTTACACGAGTAGTTTCCCGGGGAGTGATGTAGCGGGTTACATGTGTAGTTTCCTGGGGAGTGATATAGTGGGTTACATGTGTAGTTTCCCAGGGAGTGATGTAGCGGGTTACATGTGTAGTTTCCCGGGGAGTGATGTAGCGGGTTACATGTGTAGTTTCCCGGGGAGTGATGTAGCGGGTTACCTGTGTAGTTTCCCGGGGAGTGATGTAGCGGATTACATGTTTAGTTTCCCAGATAGTGATATAGCGGGTTACACGAGTAGTTTCCCGGGAAGTGATGTAGCGGGTTACATGTGTAGTTTGTGTAGGTGCATGTGTACTCTCGATGAATACCGCCACCTAGGGACACATATTAGTCAAACAACGGTGCTGTCACGTGACCAGTGTTTCCGTACGTCCGATACACGTGATATTTCAGAGGGCGTCGGTTGCTCCTCCTAAATCCTCCGCGATTTGTGAATGTAATATACAACACTTCTAACTGAGTGTGTACCGGTGTGTGAGTGTGTACCGGAATGTGAGTTTGTACCGGCGTGTGAGTATGTTCCAGAGTGTGAGTGTGTACCGGAGTTTGAATGTGTACCGGAGAGACTGCTTTGACGCGTTGCAAGAAACCATCATGTAGTTTTCATATCATTATTAACACGTATCCATCTGTCTAATGTCTAATATATTAGTTTTGGTTAATGACTCAATTAGAATAGATAACTGCATAAATAATAATGACGCACTATGAAATAGGCAATTTTTTTATTTACTAAAAAAGTTACTGTTGACGGTTTACTGCATTGACAACGATTGTTTGATCAGACAGAGGCACGTACAATACTTACTAAGTGTACCCGCCGGAGCGCACGTACACAGGCGTTATACGATTCTTATAAGTCCAGTACGTGACTTTCAGAGTGTTTTGTAACTCACATAGGGCCAGCACGCGACCTTAACAGTGATACACAGTCCCTACTTTCAGCACTGATAAGAACTTTTAATCGGGTGTGTTTGGGATTATACAATTTGAAAATATACATTAACTGATATCCGTATGAAATGTTGCAGACAAAATAACTATTTAATGACTCATTCCAGCGACCCAGCTGTACACATTTCAAATTAGCATGAGTGCATGAGTGCATTTGATATACAACAGCGACGTAGGTACATGTGTACTCTCGATGAATACCGTCAAACGGTGTATTAATTGCCGGCTTCTTTAAATATTATGGAAGAAAATGAGCTCTCGTGAGCTGTGTGTGGTATGGGGTTACCATGGTTGCAGAATTATGAAAATAAAAAAACGCTATGCAAACGCTAACCTTAAATATCTACAATTCACATGCAGAACCACTTTTGTTAACTTAATACTTAAAAAATATACGATTTATTAAAATTACATCAATTTTATTTTATTATAAATACATGCATCAAAATGATCTGCCTACTTATTAAACTGGAAAATAACCCCATATACACAAGTTGTACAACTGATATATATATCTATTCAGAGCTAAACATGAATTTGCCAAAACGTGTCTTAGATATAACTTGCCACATGTTATAAATAATGCCCCTAAGACAGTTATAGAGAAAATAGGAACTTACAGTTTAAAAGGTTTTGTAAATTATGCATGAACATAATTATTAAAAAAAAATTAGAAAATACGTGTGCAATACTAAATTGCTATATATGCTATCAAATTCGATTTAATCAGTAGCACATATATGAATGCACGACAAATATCTATTATTATTAATATTACATATTATCACACATATCTCCATATATATATATATATATATATATATATATATATATATATATATATATATATATATATATATATATATATATATATATGTATATATGTATATATGTATATATGTATATATATATATATATATATATATATATATATATATATATATATATATATATATATATATATATATATATATATATATATATATATATATATATATATATATATATATATATATATATTTATATACATATTGCGTTTGTATTTTCAATGTGGACTAATGCATATCACTCAATTTTTTCTTTCTTGTTTTCAAACTTTCTTGTTCGTGTGTATATTACTGACGCCGCACTAAGCTTCTCGCACGTAGTCCATTTTTGGACATCAATATTTGTGACTGGTTATTCGTGAGCATAAACCATAGTGTCACCTAATCATAAATGTTATACAAACAACGGTGCTCTCACGTGACCAATGTTTCCGATACGCCCAATATCAGTGACATTTCAAAGGCTATAAGATACAACACTTTTAAGCGAACATCGCGGTTTGCAATAATCGAGTGTGTAAATGTGTACCGGAGTGTGAATGTGTACTGGAGTGTGAGTGTGTACCGGAGTGTAATTGTGTACCGGAGTGTGAGTGTGTACCGGAGTGTGAGTGTGTACACGAGTGACGGCTGTAACGCGAGGCAGTCACCAAGAAACTATCATGTACTTGTCATATAATTACTAACACATATCCCCCTGTCTATTTTTAATAAATTACTTTTGTTCAACGACTCTCAGATAGGAGACATTTAGTCTACACTGCCTGATACAAATACGTATTTAGAAGGATATATCTTTCGTATATGACTTGTTGCGCCACTACACGGTGACGTGGCACACTAACATAATCATCATAAACACGGCACTGGCTGCCTACAAGTTTATACTTTGGTATTAGCTCATTGGGTGTTACAAAATTAATTCTGGGAAAACGGAACAGGCGACACTGTCCTATTGTCCGAGCGCCGCCTTTAATCAGATAATAGCCCCTGAGTTTGGTGCTCGCCAGTTGACGCTTTATGCGTTCAAGCTCGCTATTAATTTGTTCTTGTGTTGAAGTAATTTTATCTGTTGGTTGTGCTCGTTGCCTGGTTCCATGCTAATAATAAGTTATAATTATACACTTTGACGGCCAGACGCTCCTGCTATATGGAACTCACTCAACGTCGCGTTCAAGGACACGACCTCATAAATACACCTCAATGTCACACACGCTGCTTCTTAACTGCAGGGATCAGTCCCGACAATGGCTGTGTTACAGCTAATCGTTGATAACGCTCCCACGTCTTTGGAGGACTTCCAAATTAACTACGCATGTCGCCTCACTGTATAACTACAGACCGCGTACAGGCACGCGCGCACATACACACACGCTCTCGCACGTGCGCATGCATACGCGAAAGCACATACCCTTCGCACACGCACACACATGCGCACGCATGCACCCACCAACAAAAGCGCATGCACACACGCACACAAACACACACACACACACACACGATCACACAAACACACACACACACACACATGCACATACAAACGCACACACACACACACGCACACACACACACTCGCACACACACGCACGCACGCACACACACACACGCATGCACACACACGCACGCACAAACAAACACACACACACACTCGCACACACACACACACAAGCACACGCACACACACGCACGCACACACACACACATACACGCACGCGCACACAATATATGCGCGTGCACGCGCGCGCGCGCGCACACACACACACACACACAATATATATGCGCTTGCACGCACACGCACGCACGCACGCACGCACGCACACGTTGTCTCGGCGGAATATGGTTGCGGTCACTACGTTCTATTCCATGTGGTCTCTCTTTACAGCTGCTAAAACTATGTATCAGGGAACAACACAGACTGCGTGTATATAACTATAAGTCCAGGAATGCTAAAGTACCCTTATATCGAATTAGATAATAGCGGTACTTCTGAACCACTGCTATAGGGAACAGATTGCTGTCTGCTGGGATCAGCCCCCACAATGGCTACATTACAGCTGAACGATGCACTTGATAATGCGTGCACGTTTTGGAGGAATTCCAAATTAATTTCCTTGGAAGTTGAATTTAAAAAGAACAACTAACTATATCTGTAGAACTGCAGACCGTCACACGTTAACTCTCGCGCACACACCACACACGCACGCACACGTATGCACGCAAATACAAGTACACGCACGTACGCGCATACCCCACGTATACACTTACATACACCTACATGCACGCACGCACGCATGCACGCACGCACGCACACGCTAGCGTCACTGTGAGACATTAGAAAGAGTAATATGAGTGGGTAATGCCTAAAATATAATCTCAAACTAACCGATGCGAACTGTTTCGCTGCCAAGTCGCAAGAACGTCTGTGCGATGTGTTAAAGATTGAAAGGAATCAGTTTGTAGTTCGCTTCTAACGCCGGTAAGACAGCCAGGATAAGTCTAAACGGACACATTGTTTCGATACTTCTAACGCAGGTAAGACAGCCAGGATAAGTCTAAACGGACACATTGTTTCGATACTTCTAACGCCGGTAAGACAGCCAGGATAAGTCTAAACGGACACATTGTTTCGATACTTCTAACGCCGGTAAGACAGCCAGGATAAGTCTAAACGGACACATTGTTTCGATACTTCTAACGCCGGTAAGACAGCCAGGATAAGTCTAAACGGACACATTGTTTCGATACTTCTAACGCCGGTAAGACAGCCAGGATAAGTATAAACGGACACATTGTTTCGATACTGCGTGTCTACTTATTCGCGTGCTGAACCTCTCTAACAAGTTTGTGATAAAGACCTACCGTATCACTTGGCGGTGTTGTGTCTGAAGTTTTGTCTTGTGAAAAGTTCTGCAAACGTCGGCTGTGATGTCTGAATGAATTCAATCACGTCTTGTGGAAAGTTCTGCAAACACAGGCGTCGGCTGTGATGTCTGAATGATATCAATCACGTCTTGTGGAAGGTTCAGCAAAAACAGGCGTCGGCTGTGATGTCTGAATTATTTCAATCACCTGTGATTTGTGATTTGTTTCTAATGCAGACGTCGGCTGGGAGGTCTAAACGATGAGGTCGACGAACGAACACAGACTGACGATAGGACTAATGGGACATCGCTATATATGGGGGAAACGCGGCAGACATTGGTGTCTCTCAGTCATGCGAGGTGGCGCTGTTGGGAAACTATTAGCAGTTCATTGTTTGCTCGTCACGTGATCAGTTGACGCGTTATGATGTTCCATATGACCGCAACACAACGCCAGTGTTAATGCCTGATTCTTGATAATCATATTTATAACTACACACATAGACAACAAACGACCTGTTGTACACGAATAATCCATGCATCGTTGTATTCAATAGTTGTATTCAATAGTACGGACCTCATTAATGCACCACAATAAACGCTTGAGACCTGGCATCAGCCTGACAGTTGTTGTGTTATAGGCAATTGTTGTATTTAATACACAGGCACAGCTCGAACAATGTCCACATTTATTTCCAAGAACGGATACAAAACATCAAACACCTGCGCCGGTCGCCTCATTATAGAATGACCAGAGCATTTATTAAAATGTTGTTTTTATTTTTTAAATAATTTTTTTTTAAAGTACAAAAAAAACTTTGTTTTTGGTAACAAATACAAGTTTATCTTTCAAACTGTTGATGATTTTTAAAACCCCTCTGGTCATTGTGCAGAGTAGAATATGCTGAATGCAACATTCAAAACCTTATTTGGATAGCATAATTACTCAGAGATATCCTTTTTCCAAATGCAGAAAACACGTTTTTGAGAAAACGGCCGTCAAAAAGATATAAAAACGGGATTTATCACTTGAAAGAGGCATGCTTTATCCATAAATAAAAGTGATTTAGAGGTACGCAATTGCTGTAAAAGTGAACTGTATAGATAATAAATATACAAAGCTATCAGAATATAGTGGAATTTTTTTTTTATTTTTATAAAAAAATTATATTTCGCCTGGGGTGTCTCCCCTTAAAGCAATTATATTTTTTTCGTGCACGCATTGTCCTTCTGTTTATCATTCAATGATGTTACATCATAAAATGCAGGTACAATTACATTATATATAAGTTCCTGGTATATCCACAGTGGTCTGTGATACGTAGTGACTCGGCCATAGGCTGAGCATGATAAATGGTCCCTGCTTTGGGGTTAATGGTCCCTGCTATAGCTACACTTAACAAAAACCCTGTATATATATATATATATATATATATATATATATATATATATATATATATATTAATACATTATTAATATATATACTGTGTCGTATAAAATATGGATTCCATGGAATATATATATATATATATATATATATATATATATATATATATATATATATATATATATTAATATATGTATATATATATATATATATATATATATATACATATATACATATATATATATATATATATATATATATATATATATATATATATATATATATATATATATATATAATAAATGCAAGTATATTAAAATTAAAGGGGTATACATTCCGTGGGGGGTACATATTATATTGTAGAATACTTTACCCTGGGGTACATATTCCATAGGGGTATAAATTCTATCTGACACCAGCATGCTTGCTGTGATGCTGCATGTTGTTTTCATGGTGAATATTTACATAATTGCTGGCATGTGATTACTGAATTAAATGTAATTTATTTGGCCTATTTCACTCTACACTGGACTTGTGTTGTTATTCTGCATAATTGTCCAGTTGTTGACCTTTGTGGAAACGGCATTAGACTGTGATATTTGGTTCATGATCGTCACAGTTGGCGGGCACAATGTGGTCATGGGTGCTTCGTGTAAACTCAGTGCCAAGCATTGTGAAAAAATTTAATGGTGGCAACCCATGCTGGTTCGATATCAGATTTCTTCGATATTGATCGATACCAGAATTTTGCTCGATACTCAATACTCACATTGTAAGCTAGGTCGTTTGCAGGATTTGTTAAATATTAATTCCTCTTTGTTTTATTGTGTGAGTTGTGTCAATATCATCAAAGTTTAAAAAAAATTATAATGCATATGCTTACCCAGTATAAAATATTGCTCATAACTCAAGAGTTAGTACGAGATTCCATTCCATTGGTTACCCAGTTTCTGGACAAATGGTGGCGCCACCAAGCGCAGCCTGGACAATCGTGGCTACTGGTAGTGCATAAGGGTGGTTTTGACTTCTGAGACAAGCGTAATGATACATCTTCATTCATTTGTTGTAAAACTAGAAACTATATTGTAAATTACAATATACACAATATATCATCAGTATCGAATGGTTAGATCGATATATCAAAGTATATCACAATATCGATATATCGAACTATCGTGATACCACCAACTATTGGCATCCAACTTTCAGAAGTATCGTGATATGTCAATATACCCAGTATCGACCCAGCACTAGTGGCAAACAAAAATGCTCACTTAAATTAGTTTCACATGGATTTAATAGGATTCATCCATGATACTATTATATTAATAGGCTTAATTAATCAATTCAATAAAATCATGGGTGTCAAACCTAATTTACAAGACGTGACCCCCTTTCAAACAAACGTGCATATTTAGCCACCAGAGGGAGCCAGGTGCTCCAGTTGAGACACAGCGAATCTAGCGATTAGCTCGAGTGATAAGGCACGAGACTGACAACTGATCTCATATAATCTATGTAGATTAACAAATAAATGTAACCAACCTGAAACTGCCGCCTTGTAGTGCTGAGTTGGTCGTCTCCACCAGACAGTGTCTTCAGGTCAGAGTAACACAATCGGCAGTGTTCTACTCAAGTCACCACGTATGTCTGTCACTCTCACACTGGGCGTAGAATCAGTGATCTCCCCTTCCACGACGTGAAGGCTGTTCTCAGTTCATCCAGGTTTTATACAATCACAAACATTGCACTGATGTGTTGACGACTGTATCACAGACTCACAGAGTCTTGTTGGGACGTGACACTGGTGTCATCCACAACCATGTAAAATGTTTTATGTCACTAATAATTGACACAATCACATACATGTAGTCATGACTGTTTCACAAACTCACATTGTGTAGAGTAGTAGTCTTTTCCCGCAGTCAGGGAAACTGTGTTGAATCCAATGTGGTCTCACATAATCACCAACAGTCCATAGATGTCGTCATGACTGTTTCACAAACTCACAGAGGTCTCCTACAGAGTTGTCACTGTCTTGCACTTTTGTCTTTTCACCTTTCTCAGTGAAGATTTGACTTGATCTCAGTCTCTGCAACAATTATACAAGTTAAGAATAACATATAAAACATTATTGCCAGTATCACATGTCAAACCTACGGCTGTATCTTGAAGTTTCTGAGTTCTGAAAACATTTAAAATTTTGCAGATTCTTAAATTTTTTGCCAATTTTCTGAAATCATGAAGATTTTTTTTCTACTTAAAATACAAAAAACTATTTGTGAAATTGAGATTTAGCATGCCTATTCTCCATAACATGCAGATAGTAGCATGCTATACTATTTCTACCAAGTTTTATTGAAGTGATATTACTCCTTTTGGGTCAAATATTGAACAAAAACATTGTAAAACTTTAGATGTTTTCTGTGATTTAATAAATTACAACAAAATTATAATTTTACAATTTTGCATGCATTTCTGGCATATTATGTTGTATATAATTTTAACATATTAAATTGCAATATTCCTGCAAGTTCTCTATTTGAATAGTAAGTCAATCTCACATTATGACTGATTATGATCAGAGTACAGTATTTTGCTAGTGACGTAGCTGTTCCCATGTCAGATATATATTGTTTTATTTTATTAAATGGTTGCAGTCATGAGAAATTTAAATGTGAAAATAGTTTCAAAATCAGCAAAGTACTTTTCGAGACATGATTTTTTCGAAGATGTAAAATTTAACACATTTTTTTATTTAGATTATGGGCCTATTTCTTATACAGTATAGGCTTGAGCAAGGATTTTCCACATAAATTGCCCTCATTTCTGCATGTCCACCACGTGTTATTATTAAATGTATTGGAATAAAATTGACACCACAAAATTTATCTGAGATAACTCTAAAGTTACGTGTTCAGTAGGCTTTCAAAAAAGCATACAAATATGCGATTAACTGGCCGTGGCGACATGCTGCTTGCTCTAAGTTCCAGACTGGCCGTGGCGACATGCTGCTGGCTCTAAGTTCCAGACTGGCCGTGGCGACATGCTGCTGGCTCTAAGTTCCAGACTGGCCGTGGCGACATGTTGCTGGCTCTAAGTTCCAGACTGGCCGTGGCGACATGCTGCTGGCTCTAAGTTCCAGACTGGCCGTGGCGACATGTTGCTGGCTCTAAGTTCCAGACTGGCATTGGCGACATGCTGCTGGCTCTAAGTTCCAGACTGGCCGTGGCGACATGCTGCTGGCTCTAAGTTCCAGACTGGCCGTGGCGACATGTTGCTGGCTCTAAGTTCCAGACTGGCCGTGGCGACATGCTGCTGGCTCTAAGTTCCAGACTGGCCGTGGCGACATGCTGCTGGCTCTAAGTTCCAGACTGGCCGTGGCGACATGCTGCTGGCTCTAAGTTCCAGACTGGCCGTGGCGACATGCTGTTGGCTCTAAGTTCCAGACGCGAAGTGCCTCGCTTGATGGTTTGATCCAATCGAAAAATCATGCGTAAACTAGGCTTCATTTATAGACCTCACGCCACATCAATATTTGTCCTGATCGAAATAAAGTTTATTTTGAAAAGAAATTATGATTCCACCAATAATGTTGCGTAATAAAAATTCTCCTTCCATCATGATGTAACTAAACCTTTTGTCTCGGTGTTATTGTTTGATAAAAATGTCAACAAAATTGACATCAGAATGCCTAGTACGTGGTACCAATCGATCCGGCTTGAAATTTCCAATAACACTAATGCAGATTTGTCACGATGACATTTGATTTGTGGAGGCGCCTGCCCATGAAAGTTGTAAGTTTTGAGCAAGTTGATGTGAATTTTCCATGAGTTCCGGCACTTCGGCTTCTCGTACCATTAGGTAAGTTGTTGTATTCTAAGCTTACGAAAGATATTTCTGCATATTGTGACATATAATGGCGAACAAATATGATATATGCAACATATTACATTTTACTGATAATTTGTAGCGAATAATTTGAGTATTTGTTTATCGCTAAAAGTGGACCCTCCATTGCAATGAAATAGGCTGATCCTCGGCGCCATTTCGACCGGGCACTAGAACCTCTGTATCATTGTTTTGAGGGGTGGCGGGTACCCGTTGATCTGGACCCGCCGTTTGTTAACGTTCTTTATGAAAAACATATTAGTTGATCGTCATCATTTCTTTTCGATCATTTACATGTTGATGTGACATTTAAACAGTAATTAGAGGCGCGGAATGTTCATTTCATGCAATAATGTCATGTCATTCGTGAACACTCTTCAGTCAAAACATCCGTTCGATGTCTGGTTGTCCGCTAGGTGGTACCAACCGCACAGTTCGCTGGTTAAGTAAATACATTGATGAATTAATTGTCTGATTTGTATTAAGGCTAAATATTCATAGCAAATTTGGTCTTTTTGAAAGGGAAATTCGTTATTTGAAACGGAATTTACCTTTTGCTGAAACGGCATTGAAAAAAATGTTGCCTTGTTTTGAAAAGGAAAATCAGTGGCCCTAGAAATTCACAATCATAAACATGTTAAATGTTTATCCAAATTGATTATCAATACTACATACAATGTTTTTGTTAAATTTGTGATTACCAGTAGCTCAGCTTAATATGAATTATTATATAAATTATGATTATGGCTACATTTCTTTCACAACTTAGCTGTCTAATCTGAACAGCTATCTAAATAAACCTACAATTATACATCTATATATAAAAAATAAAAACAATAACATTGAAATTTATAATGAACAATACATTTAATTAATTGTCGTCATGATTCTGATAGATTGGTGTGTGATTTTTATTTTACCCTATTATTATGCTAGTTGTTGATCTGGATTCTGGACAAAAATTCTCATCAGTTGCTTGTCACATTTAATTTTTATTCGGATAAAATTATTGATTCACTGAATGACTGATTAGACAGCATTAACAGCGAGTAACATAATGTTATAATTAATTATTACTGTTTTAAATTCAATTCAAAGTCTTTTGTTTATTTTCCATGTGTTCATTGAATATTTACACTTCAGTTGTGACTATATATGATAATTTGCTCAGATACATTAGGAATATCCATTATTTCATACTCTGATTAATTTATTATGTCGTAGTGGTTGTTCTGGTTTCAGATCTGCTCCCAACTATCAGGAGGATTAACTCCAGTGTAAGAACTGTGACATCCTGGAAGCCCTCTTCACTGTTCACCGCCAGCATGATACAGCAGTCTGGACCAGTGGATCCTTGACTTTTGTCTCAACTCTAACATTATCATTGGTCTGATCCCTCCTATATGATACATGATACAGCAGTCTGGACCAGTGGATCCTTGACTTTTGTCTCAACTCTAACATTATCATTGGTCATATCCCTCCTATATGATACATGATACAGCAGTCTGGACCAGTGGATCCTTGAGTTTTGTCTCAACTCTAACATTATCATTGGTCATATCCCTCCTATATGATACATGATACAGCAGTCTGAACCAGTGGATCCTTGACTTTTGTCTCAACTCTAACATTATCATTGGTCTGATCCCTCCTATATTTTGTGTACTTATTGTATGTATTGTTGTTCTTTGGTATATTGTGATATTTTAGCCATACACTAAAAATTTATGGTTGATAATAATTGCCCAACCCTACACAGTAATAATGAACCTAAATTGAGCCCAACATTAGGGCATCTTTCATTAAATATACAAAACAAACAGTTGTTTGTTAACAATGAAATTTTACACATTGATAGATTTCTAGTTCTAGATTTCAATTTGCATGAACGTGCATGATTTTCAGGGAACTTAATTAATTCAATCATTTTGTGACTATAGTGCATAATGTAGCAAATGCATAATCAAATGTGTCTACCAATATTTCATACGGAACAAGAAACTAATTAGTTATTTAAACAAGATGCATTAATTAATAGAATATGATCAACTATTTTGCAAAGATCATAGTGTCAAATACTTGTGCGGTATGTTCTATTTTATAGACAGAACAAAAAATTGGTTAATTAAGATTAATTAACTGAACAACGTTTCAGGCGAGCGATCGCAAATCAATAATCTAGGGAGCGATATATCGCTCGCGTCAATTGCTGAAATCGCTCGCTGTCTGCAAGTGTTCGTCTCGACAAGGAGTTTGTTGAGTATAAGATTCACTAAGAAAGCCTACCCTCTTTATAATGCAGTGTTCGGGGTCCAATATTCGGGGTTTCCATATCATCCGTCCGTCGGGGTGGCGATCGCAGCCCGCTGCATCGAGATTACAAACGCAAGAACGCCATCGAAGCCACGATGTGCTGACCGCGCGGTTTATAAAAAGTTATCAAATGAGTGAACTAGCGTCAAGGTGTATTATGTTTAAATGTCACATGCTGTTGTATGTCGAACTTAATAAAATACATGTATACATGTACAGTTAGGGAATAGATGAGAGATTGACAATAGTTCGAAACGATCTGATTGACCGACTACACTGTAACGGGAATCGAAAATAATAAACTGGATCTGAGCTACCGAACACGCATATGAGTTGACACGGAGTGTAAAAGTTGATTGAAAACAACAATTTAAATAATTGTTCCACTTCGTCTTTCAACCTCTGAACACAAATTCACGACGCACATCTTCGGTGCCACTTAACGTTGTTTCACTGTTTCTTGCGTGGATGACGAATTCATATCTTTGTGCACCGAGTTTTGAGTTGTGCATTTGGCATAATGATTTACGATGCAACGGAAGTATGCTATTTTACCTCAGTTTATATTAGTGTTGCCTACTAAGCTGCATTTCTGAGTATATATCTGAATCTTATACAAAGCGTATTTGTGAATCTCAGTTGCAATAATAATGTGCTGTCTAGTTCAACAACCCCCTAAGTCCATGTTTAAAAAAAAAAAATTATTTGGTCACCAGTTGTCCCTACTATCTATGTACACCATCACACAAGTGGTGGTATGTGCCTAACTCTAGTTACCAGGGTACTCACGTTTCACATCACTCACGGCATAAACAGAGCACTTCACTAATAATATTACCTGTTGCTTAATTGAGTTAATTAGCAGACAAAAAAACTTAAATATTTTCCTTGCAAGATGACGATGGACAACTGGAGTGGGGAAAAAAACTGTTGATGCATAAAATCATCAAATCTTCACTAATGAGCTATTGCTTAATTACGCTAATTAGCAAAAAACAAAGATTTTCCATGCAAAATTACACAATTGGTTTCATAAAAAAAAACGGTTTAATGATTTTGTTAGCCAGAAAACAACATTCATGCCCGTGAGTGTGGTCAGTGACGGCGCCAGCGACAGAGCCAGCTCCGTGGGTCCAGGGCTAGGCCGGCTACTGTTACAGGGTTAAGAATTTTTTATAACAGCTGCCAACAGTAATGAATGGTATATATCTTTATAGCATTGATAATATTAACTGTTAAACACTGTCGTTTAGCAAAGTTTATATCTGACAGTGATAATTTGTTCTCTTTTTTGGGGATGCGATGAAACGATAATGAGCCATCCACACAGCGACTAGTACATCACACAACAACACAGGACACAACCAGGATTTCGAAGGTGTATATAAACAAATGCAAAAGATAAGAGAAAATGCAAAAGATAACAGAAACGCAACCAACAAAATACACTGAAACAATGGAGACATCTGGTTGTTCTGCCAGCCGGCGCCGCCAGACGATCACGTGATTAGGTGCGGAGGGAGGAGCGAAAATAGAGAGTTTTTGCAAGCGCACCGATCTCAGCTCCCTACCCAACCTCGCTTCTTCATCGCGTCTTGTGTTTATAAGATCGGGGCCGTGTCGGTGAGATAGGGAAAACACCGATCTCGCAGGTTCAATCAGTTTGCGTTCTCCCTATCTATAGTACGTTGAAATTATGGTTGAATAAACAAAATAATTCTACAGCAATTGTACATAAGAGTGTTGTTGACTGATTAGCTGCCCTATTTTAGTTGCCAAGGCAATGGGCTCAATGCATCGGAAAATAAGTTTTAAGTGCGTATTGACTACTGTCTGGTAAACAAAACAACACACATCGACAGCACCGTATCATGTGTAGACTTAGATTTATACATTGCATTGAAGACCAGTCCTATAGTATAAACTTGACCAAACATTTCAGCTGACGTGGATTGAAATTATGTACAATGCAGAAACAAACAGTTATTGTTAACATTTTATATTGTATTTTTTATAAATATATATTCCAGTTTCCTAACTTCGTCTTCGACTCGTACACCTTTTGTAGGGTTAGCGCAACTGTCCGACTATTAGTTTCATAAATTAATTCATATTTTTGAAATTGTCAGTTCAGCATAAACGACCTCCAATAACTAACCGCTAGTTGCAGAATGATAAAATACCGCGTTGCCACGGAATTGTGCTACGAATTTGGGACATGCTACGACACAAACAAATGTTTTTATTTTACATATTTTTTTATATCATAAAAATTTATTTTTCTGCTTAAAATAATAATAGCCGTCAGAGGGAGCCACATGCAAGCCCAGTTGGGAGCAAGTGATTTTAGCACGAGTGGTATACCGCTCCGTGGATGATTGATTAGCGCTATCCAGGGTTGTTTGATTTAAATCATTTGATTTAAATCATGATTTAAATCACTCCAAAAAATCTTTTATTTATGATTTTTTTACTTCCGGTTTTTTTTTATTTATATGAATTTAACACAAATAATTGTTTACAAGCATCGAGATCAAAAAAGTGTTGTATGTTTTTTAATACAAAACACAAAGTGTGCACACTTGTGTAGCTGTATTGTTACCAGATAGCCTGATAGTCAAATATTTTATGACATTGTGTATGTTTGAGCTATTCCCTTTCTGAAGCCACACGAACTTGTCTTCCAGAGGAAGTATCTTTTCAACACAGAATCCCTGAGTTAAAGTCCACTTATAACTTGTGCTAGTTGTTACCAATTTAGTATGTTGACTCAGTTGTTTAATACTGTACCAGTTTGTATTCTAGTTAGAGACCCTTAGAGTACACACAGTCCTGGACAGGTGCTTATGCACCCTATAGGCAAACAATAATTAGCACTGCTACAGCCACAGACACACAGCATGCTTTCCTTTCCAAGACAGATTATTCAACTACAGGGGGTGAGGCCTTGTGGACATTGTCTAATGTCTTTATATAAGCAAAAATCATGTACCCTATGTTAAGACAAGAACCCAAATCGATTTGAATAGAACATCTTTGAAAGAGTTTACACATTTAAACATCTATATAAATATATATATACCAGATTTTAAAAAAATCAAATAAACCCAAAAAAATCAAATAAATCCGATTTAAATAAAAAAATCCGATTTTTTTTTATTATAAAAATCATGATTTTTTTTCAACACTGGTGCTATCAATATGGAGTGAGAGGATTGCTCTCCTAACAATTATATCCTGCATAATTTGCCACGATTATCGGAGAATATAGGCTGGCACGAATGTTTAAATTTAATAATAGAATAGTGCCAAATAAGGTGCATATAGGGTGTCATTTTTCATCAAATAAATACGCGTATAGGGACGCTTATTCGGCACTTAAGAGTAATCATATTTTGTATAGTTTAAATGGTAAACGATTCGATTATCATTGCATTTTTATTCATGTGTATATGGTAATTAGTTTCTGTCAGCGTGGTGATTGGGTTAAATTGTATCGTACATAATCAGCTTGGGATATAACGACTGGCAACCAGCTTGGGATATAAAGACTGGCAACCAGCTTGGGATATAACGACTGGCAACCAGCTTGAGCTGAATAGCCGAGAGACATGTACGCAGCAGGGGCGAGCTGGAGCATCCAGTGAGGGCGTGGTCGGTTGAGCGGCAGGAAAAGATGGACTGTCTGGGAACCAGTGACACAAGTAGTGTGTGGACGGTGTTCAAGTAAAAGGTGAATCGTTATCGAGCAATATGTGAACTGCGTTCGAGCGATAATGTGAATCGTTTTTGACTTTTGCGTGTCCCTGTTTACGATTACGCTTACTGATTCTGTTTTGTTGCGCCTCTGAGCTCAGGTTCCTGAGGATATAGGCGCCATAGAAGTCAATTATTATTATTTTCATTGTTATTTCATCTTAATTCGAGTTATACTCGCAGTGTAGCGAGGCGTTGGTTATTATTTATTTTCTTTGTTTTGGTAATTATGAAAATGTAAATGTATTGTATATGATATACATTCAATAATGGAATGTAAATTAAACACGTTAACTGGCTTTTATAGTCCAATGGTATTATTTATTTACATGACCATTGCGCGACAGTGTCACAATATTAAAAGCAGTATACATGACTAATGTTATTGTTTATCGCTTGCAATACTGCAACTTTTTGACAACATTACGATAACGGAAACAAGACAACTGTTTTTAATATTAAACTTTGTTTCATAACAATAAACGGTTTAACGATATTGTTAGCCAGAAAACAACATTCATGCCCGTGAGTGGGGTCAATGACGGCGCCAGCGACAGAGCCAGCTCCGTGGGCCCAGGACAAGGCTGGCTACTGTTACAGGGTTCAGCTGCCAACAGTCATGAATGGAATATATCCATTGGTAATATTAACAATTAATAGCGGTTCAAAGTTGATATGTTGTCCACAAACACGGTCGTTTATGAAAGTTTACATCTGATAATTGTTCCTCTTTTTTCCTCTTTCGGGATGCGATGAAATGACAATGAGCCGTCCACACAGCGACTGGTACATCACACAACACAGGACACAACAACACATCCCACACAACACAGGACACAACCATGATTTCGAAAATGTGTGTAACAAAATGCAAAAGATAAGAGAAAATGCAAAAGATTAGAGAATATATATAGTACGTTGAAATTACGGTTGAATAAACAAAATAATTATAGAGCAATTATACGTAAGAGTTGTTGACTGATTAGCTGCCCTATTTTAGTTGCCAATGGGCTCAGAGCATCTGAAAAATTAGTTTTAAGTGCATACTGACTACTGTCTGGTAAGCAAAACTACACACATCAACGGCACTGTATGTGTAGACTTAGATTTAGACACCGCATTGAAGACCAGTCTTATAGTACAAACTTGACCAAACATTCCAGCTGAAGTGGACTGAAATTATGTACATTTTATATTGTATTTTTATAAATAAAATATTTATTCAAGTTTCCTAACTTCGTCTTCGACTCGTACACCTTTTGTTTTGGTTCGCATATGCAGGGTTAGCGCAACTCTCCGACTATTAGCTTCATATAAAAATTCATATTTTGAAACTGTCAGTTCAGCATAAACATCGACCTCCAATAACTAACCGCTAGTTGCATAACGATAAAATACCGCGTTGCCACGGAATTGTGCTACACACGAATTTTGGACATGCTACCATACAAACAAATGTTTTTGACATATGTTTGGATATCGTAAAGATTTCTTGTTCTGCTTAAAATACTAATAACCTCAAAACTATTTATGCAAGAACTGTGAGATTTTGGCATCCTCCATCATTTGTAGATGCTAGATAGTAGCAGACATACTACTACATATTAGTTCTCCCACAATCCGCCATTGCATTGGCACTGTGCCACTGAAGCAATGAATGTGGGTGTTTGTATGTGTGAGATTGAGCCAACGAGTGAGTTCAACAATAAAATATATTATAACACAAATAAATATTATTTGGATCAGTAACACACCTACATATATGAGAACTTTGAAGTTTCTGTGTTGTTGGTAAATAGTTAAAAGTGATCTATGTATAGCAACCAAAAATGCTATAACATGCTAGATAAAATTTATATTTATTTGTGTATGAAAAATAGGTACAATGCCTGTGTAATGCGCCATATTTGAATTCCCTATTCACATGGGTGTAAGGGGTGTTCATGCGCTCAACCTTAAAGACACTCAAGTCAACCTCACCTCCCTGTGGTGCATCCTGGAAACCAGTACATTGTGCTGGGCTAACGAGGCTATGGCTAAGCGAAAGAAAACCCTGAAAAATAAACCTGGCGGAGGGCCAACAACCCTCCCAGCTCAAACGATGTTACGGAAACTAGAAGTGAATCTCAAAAGCCAGCTTCTGCTGGAAATGGCTACAGGAAGATGACAGCCCAGATACCAGCGGATGATGACATCATTTATTTGGACAATATGACACTTCTGGATCAAAGCCAAATGGAAGGTCGGAGGCTGACAACGGCGTTAACCAAAAGTTAATGCAAATATAGGATGTTGGAATGTGAGAACGTTGTACTCTATAGGGAAATCAGCCCAGCTTGCAAGATAAATTGATAAATATAAAAGAGATGTCATAGGCATTAGTGAATGCAGATGGATGGGACAAGGAAAAGTCAAGTTGAACACCGGATAGAGTAATTCTTTCAGGGACAGAAGACAACACACACAGACACGGAGTGGCAATAATGATGACAAAGAAAGCAGAACAAGCATTGATGGAATGGAAACCTATCGGCGATAGAATTATTTATGCTAGATTCTTCTCCAAGTATGAAAAGCTATCAATCATACAAGTCTATGCACCACCGAATGACGCCAATGTCGAAGATAAAGACAATTTCTACAAACAGCTTCAGACAGTTGTGGACAGTGTTCAGAAGCACGACCTGCTCCTAGTAAAGGGGGATTTAAATGCCAAAGTTGGAGAAGACAACAATTCAACAAAGGATATGAAAACATAATAGGAAGCCATGGAGTAGGTGAAAGAAATGACAACGGAAAAAGACTTGTTGACTTCTGCGGACCCAATAACCTTGTGGTAACAGGTACCATTTTCCACATAAATTGATACATAAACAGACATGGACATCTCCAAGATGAAAGACAAATAATCAAATAGTCCATGTGTTAGTGAGCAGGCAACACCAGACATCAGTAATGGACACTAGGGCCATGAGAGGAGCAGACATTGCGAGCGACCACCAATTAGTGCGATAAAAAATCAAGCTGAAACTAAAGAGAAAACAAAAGAACAAGCCGATCAGAAAGAAACTTGATACAATTAAGTTACAGCAACCAGCTATTAAAGCCCAATTCTCACTGTAGTTGCGCAACAAATGTGATATATTACAAGACGAAACAGACGAAGACGAAGTTGAGAAACAATGGCAGGACTTTGAGGCTGCATACAAAGAAACAGCCCAAGAAGTACTGGGGTACAAAAAGAAAGGCAAAAGCTATGGATCAGCGAGGAGTCGTGGGAGTTAGTAGAAAGAGAAAACGACTGAAGAACAACATTGAGCAGATAAAGACAGACAGGATTAAGCGGAATCACATGGATAAATATAGGTGCAAAGACAAAGAAGTGTGAAAGAAATGTATGATATTACAAAAATCCTCAGTAATGAATGCCCCATTGTCAATTTGTTCTTGTTAGGTCTGTTATCTAGACCTATGAGGATGTGCAATTATAATGGGTGTGTGTAAATTTTGGGGTGTAATTTAAAATCCGTGAGTTGGTCTTAATTGGAGTTGATCCAAACATTGTGTCTTATAAGAATTGATTTCATAAAAATAAGAACAGATTAATTTGGAATTTAATTAGAATTGGAAAGTCAGCAAATTTTAGATGTCCAGTTGTATAACCGCGTCAGTTGTGAAAACTACATTGCCAGGTTTAAGTAGTTTAGAAATAAAGCAATACTTTTCAAGAATTGTTTATGTAGCAGAAAGGATGCAACGCAATCGCATTGTCAACAGCGGTTTATGTCGACTGCCCTCTCACCCGGAAATGTAACTTGAGAGTTGGCGCATGCGGAATCTAACTACCGGATTCACTGACGTAAGTTGTAGCTGCCCCCTACTTGGTGGCGCTGAACGTCAATTTACAAAATGGCTCCTCCATGTTAATTCGTAGAGTGACGCAGCTCGGCATACACTAGCTCTGTCAATAGCCGTTTTGGACTACGTCCGGGTCCAGCAATTTATTTATTTTTCAGACTTACTTTCAGTTTCACTTTAAAAATTACAAGGTGTGATGATCTTAATTGGAAATCGAAACAGAAACAGTACCTGCTCTAAGTATACATGTAATTTGTTTGACAACATAATAAAAGGTAGATGTAGATTGCGCCATCCGCGTAGGTCGGGTGACGTTGGCGCGTGTTACAAAAACTCTACTCGGTCACCGATCTCCTACTCACCGTACCGATCGCGCGCGAGATCGGGAAGGGAGCCGAGATACGTGCGCTTCCCAAAACTCTCTATTACCTGATAATATCGACCAACAATACACTGAACAACAAAACTGATTTTGCCATAAAACCAACAATTCAGCAGTAATGATTAAACAATAACAATAGAAATTCGGAAATATTTTCAGAGAAAAGTTTCAGAACAACAACCAAAGTAACTTACAAATCGACAGAGGCTGGATCTAGGTCACGCGGGTGCTTATATAGCCCAGTGTATCCCTACGCGAGTAATAAATGACGTCATTCGATTTTACCCCTTGCCCGCTGATTGGCTAGAGCCCTTTTGGGAATCCCCATTCGCGAGGGAAATGGCTTTTAACATAATGGATAGCATTGACATTGTTGAATTGACCGCGAAGGACGTGGCTATTCGCGCAGCTGCTCTGTTGATTACAAAAAGTGTGGTTGTTAATATTTGCAGGGCTGCACTAGCTTTTGGCATTGCAGAAATAGTTTTTGGCCAGTGCTATTTGCAATATCACCATATTATATTGGTATGGTCATTAATTATAACATTAATGATATATCGTGCCACTTATGGCTTCTTACTTGAGGCTTGTCTTGCTGTTCCCACATGGTAGACGATTAAATGGCTTCACTTCTTGTGTAATAGCCACCTAGTCCAGTAAGCTACTTCTTGTTCACTGGTTCAGTAGTGCACATGTATTACTAAGTCAGAGCAGAGTTGCTGTGTTACAGCATTACAAAGTCTACGTCTACATGCTTCGAGGAGGTAGACCTATATATACAATATGGCAGCACTTCACTCGTGTTGAAGTTGCTGGGAAAGCTTTGGCTAGGTGCAACTACTGTGCTCATCAACAAAGTATCAAAGCCTGCATGATGCCGCCCCATCGTAACAACTGTGCAACATTTGCAAATGAGGTAGGAATGAGTAATACTATTTATGAATATGACTTTATGTTTTTTGTAAATTAAATAACATCATTGCATTAAATGTTTTATCTCTTGACTTTTAAGTTGTAAGCATTTGTCACACGCCATTTGATAAAGAAACATCCAAATGTCAGTTATTTTGGTAAGACAGTGAGAAATAGATCAATACTAGCCATGTTGTCATTTAGTCCTGGGCCCTTTCAGTGCATTTAGCAAATATGCATACTTTACTTTAACCGTTTAACACTATTCACCTTATATTGAATGAATTAAATGTGTCATTGAGGCATGTACCACATGGCTTATGGTGGGTGATAAAAGGGAACCGTGCTGGATTTCACTTTTAGGTGACTAATAACACAAGTAATGTGCAAGAGGAATATGGAAATATATGCATACCTTTTTGTGTTATCCTAATAGTTCTGGCAGACAAAAATGGTTATTAGTACTTCTTTGTTTGCATTTCCAGGCAGCAGCAGAACCTGTGAATGAGCCAACAGACATGCCTGCTGCTGCTGTTACTGCCTATTAAGCATCCCTTGGGCCAGAATCCTACACAAGAACCCCCAGCCAAAGTCATCATTCAGCAGAACATCTAATCTCTTCTCACCAAGACAAATCCTGCTACCGAAGACAACCTGGATGTTCTTGTTGCAAAGTTCTTCTACTCGTGCAATATCCCCTTCACTGTATCAGATCACCCAGGGTTCTCAGTGGGACTCTCCTTGATAGTCTCTGATGAATTGAAATCACAAATGAAGCATCATCTCAAGGATCAAACTGTCACTGGTAGAGGATGGATGGTCGAATATCCATAACGATCCCATCCTTGCTACAACTGTACAAAAGAGGTTTAACCAAGCAGTCACTTAGTTGCATACTTGCTTCACCCTGATTATCGTGGCAGTCATCTGATCAATGAGTAGCGGGAACTGGCCCACCAGTGGCTCACAGAGAACAATTCAGACTACCTCCCAGCAGCCATTGCTTTTCAAAAAAATTAAGCGCCATTCCCACCATCCTTTGAAGCAGGTGCTACACATCCAGCATTGTGGTGGTAAGGGTTTTATTCTAGTTTCATTGCACACAGCTTGTGCATCATCTTTGTGCAACATTTGGAATAACCCACACAAAGTTGATAACCGACTAGTTGTGTATACAGCTGCCAGGCTTGTGTTCTGCTATTGAATGCTACGTGGCAAGCATGAGGTAGAGGACTGAATGACTGTCAGACTTTCACTGTCACAGGAGATTTGTACCAGTGGACACAGAAGATCAAATACCCCTGGCATGGGCTTATTGGCCGATACATTGCATCTCCTCTTATGATTATTTTGAAATTGAATGAAAATGCACTTACAATGATCCAAAGTTAGCATATTAACATATTAGCTTTATTTACCAAGCCCACCAAAAAAAACCAGCTCAACATTTAACAGCATTAAATTTTATAGTACTAAAGTTCACTGTGGAACTAATTTTTGAGTGCTAATAGTACACTTTTTGCCATAATAGCCATGTAACGCCAAGTCTCTAAGCAATTTGTATTTTGTACATGCTGTGTTAAAGTACACAACAGTGTAGTAAATCACATACTTGTATTTTGTGTGTGCTGTGTTAAAGTACATAACTGTGTAATAAATCACATAATTGTATATTGTATGTGCTGTGTTAAAGTACATAACTGTGTAATAAATCACATACTTGTATTTTGTGTGTGCTGTGTTAAAGTACATAACTGTGTAATAAATCACATAATTGTATATTGTATGTGCTGTGTTAAAGTACATAATTGTGTAATAAATCACATAATTGTATTTTGTGTGTGCTGTGTTAAAGTACATAACTGTGTAATAAATCACATAATTGTATATTCCATTTTGTTATGTTACTTTTTGTTATTTTACTTATATTGCAGATTGCTAGATGTGATGCTTGTCAACGCTACGAGAAGGTCAAGACAGTGGCTCCTAAGCTTACACCAATCAAGATTATAGAGCCCATGAATATGGTTGGGATGGACCTCATAGGTAGATCTTGTTATATTATACTGACATGCCAACATCAGCATATTACAGTTGATAACATTATAACCAAGCATATTAGAGTTGATAACATTATAACCAAGCATATTAGAGTTGATAACATTACAACCAAGCATATTAAGTTGATAACATTATAACCAAGCATATTACAGTTGATAACATTATAACCAAGCATATTGCAATTGATGACATTATAACCAAGCATATTACAATTGATAACATTATAACCAAGCATATTACAATTGATAACATTATAACCAAGCATATTACAGTTGATAACATTATAACCAAGCATATTACAGTTGAACTGTCCAAACCTGGGTAGATTTTATTATAATGTATATAGTGGAATATCACTAGGACTCTTAATATAAGGAATATCTGCTTTGGAAGAACTTGGAAATCCCAGCTCTTGCCTGCTGTGTTATATACACATGGATATAAGGAACATTGGATATAAAGAACAGTTTGAGCAATCCCAATGTGTGTGTGAGTCCAATATATGGTGTGAGCGTTTTCTAGCAACATCATCAGAAAACATGCATAGATTGAAACCTAGTTATTGCTGATATGAGTCCTCTCCAGAACACCTAACTGCAGCCACATGTATATATAACACATAACTATGTTCACTCTAGTTGTTTAAGTGTTTACTCCATCTGAGTAATGAAGGAGTGTAATAAAGGCCTTGTACACGTCCTCTCCAGAATGGTAATTTTACAGCTTTACTTTGAAGCTCATTTTGTCAAGGAAATCTATGTAATGTCTTATATGTCTTAGTGAAAATAACCTGAGCCAAACAATTGAAAAACTTTGAACTTTCAGTCTGCATCAAACTTTTGTGTGCCCTTTACCTGAATATGTTTATTACTGGATTGTTTCATTTGTAGGCCCTCTACCTGAGACCCAGAATGGATTGAAGTATGTTATGACACTAACTGATTACTTCACAAAGTATGTGGAGTTGTATTCCCTGAGACGGAAGTCTGGTGATTGTGTGGTGCAAAGCTTGAAAAGCTTCATTTGCAGGCATGTCATTTCTGGATAGTTTAGTTTTAATTCAGCAAAATGTAAAACTTCCCCAACAAATTAAACCTATATGCTGCAGATACGGGGTCAAATACATTGAAATGTATTTGAATACAAATACTCTTGAGTGGTTCAAATACAAATGTTATGAAATGCAAAAGTATTTAAATACACATACATTGGAAAGTATTTCAAAAAACTTGTCAAAAAATAAGTGAGCGGGAAATAATAATGGGTATTTTTTTATAGAAAAAACATTATATAGAAAACATTCAAATAATAAAGATCCTCTATCCGCAGCATTGCCGGTGCAAGTAGAGCTGACAGCAAATTCCTTTTGATGTTCTGTGCATTCACCTGGTTCACACAATCAAGACAGCAAGTCGTCAAGAAGTAGGCCTACAACTGATTCAGCAAATTTCCTACTAATATAATTACCAGCCCTGGCTTGAGAGGACGATTCCGGGTAATGGAGCAGACAAGGTCGCTTTAAAGTTAAATTATAACGTTTTGTCAGCCAATGTTTCTGATGTGGTAATGTTGTTTTACAGACATAGTGCCCCCAAGAAATTGCTGCCAGACCAGGGGCGAGAATTTGCGTTAAATCGCGTTAACACTGACTGGGCAGAGAAGTTTGACATTGACCGTATGGTTACAGCAGCATACCATCCACAAACTAACAGACGTGATGAGAGGTAGCATCTAAGATTGCATTGTGAAACATTAAGTAGTGAAACGAATGTTCACATATTAGATTTATGGTGTAAAATTAGTGTAAAATAATAGAACTCAAAGATTACAACATTCCAAACATTTGTTAGTGAATACAACAATAATATGATTACCAAATATGAATAAAAAAGTTGCTGTTCTTTTAACAATGTTTTAACAAATGTTTTTCAAATCATGTTTTTTTAACAAACTTATATTAACATAACTAGCAAATATGATTTCTTTAACATGTACTGTTTTTTCTCAAATATTTTTGGTCAAATTGAACAAAATAAAGTATTACATGTCGTATTAATTAATAGTAGAGTATTATTGTTGTTGCTGGTAGCAAAAAACAATTTAATGCTGTGCTATTTAGTACTGTATTCTACTATGTTGGAAAATATACATTATTATTAAACTATTTCCAACCATTGACCATATACATGTGTGCAGGACCAACCAGACACTTAAGACGAGGCTCAGTAAGCTAGTAGCTGAACACCAGACTGCCTGGGATGAGTATCTTAAGGAGGTGGCCTTCAGTCTCCACACACAGACACTTAATACGAGGCTCAGTAAGCTAGTAGCTGAACACCAGACTGCCTGGGATGAGTATCTTGAGGAGGTGGCCTTCAGTCTCCACACACAGACACTTAAGACGAGGCTCAGTAAGCTAGTAGCTGACCACCAGACTGACCAGGGTGAGTATCTTGAGGAGGTGGCCTTCAGTCTCCACACACAGACACTTAAGACGAGGCTCAGTAAGCTAGTAGCTGACCACCAGACTGACCAGGGTGAGTATCTTGAGGAGGTGGCCTTCAGTCTCCACACACAGACACTTAAGACGAGGCTCAGTAAGCTAGTAGCTGACCACCAGACTGACCAGGGTGAGTATCTTGAGGAGGTGGCCTTCAGTCTCCACACACAGACACTTAAAACGAGGCTCAGTAAGCTAGTAGCTGACCACCAGACTGACCAGGGTGAGTATATTGAGGAGGTCGCCTTCAGTCTCCACACACAGAAATTTAAGACGAGGCTCAGTAAGCTAGTAGCTGAACACCAGACTGCCTGGGATGAGTATCTTGAGGAGGTGGCCTTCAGTCTCCACACACAGACGAGGCTCAGTAAGCTAGTAGCTGAACACCAGACTGACCAGGGTGAGTATCTTGAGGAGGTGGCCTTCAGTCTCCACACACAGACACTTAAGACGAGGCTCAGTAAGCTAGTAGCTGACCACCAGACTGACCAGGGTGAGTATCTTGAGGAGGTGGCCTTCAGTCTCCACACACAGACACTTAAGACGAGGCTCAGTAAGCTAGTAGCTGAACACCAGACTGACTGGGTTGAGTATCTTGAGGAGGTGGCCTTCAGTCTCCACACACAGACACTTAAGACGAGGCTCAGTAAGCTAGTAGCTGAACACCAGACTGACTGGGTTGAGTATCTTGAGGAGGTGGCCTTCAGTCTCCACACACAGACTTAAGACGAGGCTCAGTAAGCTAGTAGCTGAACACCAGACTGACTGGGTTGAGTATCTTGAGGAGGTGGCCTTCAGTCTCCACACACAGACACTTAAGACGAGGCTCAGTAAGCTAGTAGCTGAACACCAGACTGACTGGGTTGAGTATCTTGAGGAGGTGGCCTTCAGTCTCCACACACAGACTTAAGACGAGGCTCAGTAAGCTAGTAGCTGAACACCAGACTGACTGGGTTGAGTATCTTGAGGAGGTGGCCTTCAGTCTCCACACACAGACACTTAAGACGAGGCTCAGTAAGCTAGTAGCTGAACACCAGACTGACTGGGTTGAGTATCTTGAGGAGGTGGCCTTCAGTCTCCACACACAGACACTTAAGACGAGGCTCAGTAAGCTAGTAGCTGAACACCAGACTGACTGGGTTGAGTATATTGAGGAGGTGGCCTTCAGTCTCCACACACAGAGACAGACATCTACAAAGTACACCCCATTCTTTCTTATGTTCAACAGACACCTACGTGGATAAGTTTACACTGAGCACTGTGTTTTAAAGGCAGTTTAGGTGAGGAGGTGTGGTGAAAGGGAGTTCCATAATAGCTTCTTGAAATGATTTTGGGTTTTTTATGCTGTTAATTTTTTTGTGGAATCATATTCCATATGCGAATGGCTCGGGCATAAAATGAAAAGACCTTTGCGTTTATACGACACCTGGGAGCTAGTAGGCCGGGAGGTCAGGTTGTGGCTTGTTTAGTGATATGTCTTTGTTCGAGGGTTGGCTATCCAAGGGCAGTAATTACATCTGCTGGATTTGTGTTCCGTCTGTAGTCATTTTTAACAAATCTGGCAGCAGAGTGTTGTACTCTTTCGAGGCTTTTAACTTGTGAAAAGGTGTGAGGATTCCATATGGGTGAAGAGTACTCGAGTTTTGGCCGGATTAGCATGTTGTAGGCTGTTTGTTTAACTTCGGGTTTACATGGGCCAAGAGTTTGTTTAATTATCCCTAAACCTTTCGAAGATTTTGAAGTTATGTCAGTGACGTGATTTGTCCAGGTTAATTTGGAATCCAATTTTACTCCGAGATATGAGTGGCTGGATACAGTGGATAATGGCTGGCCAGAAAGCGAGTACGTGTGTGGGCTGGGTTTAGTTTTGTTTGTTATTGGAAGGTGGACACATGTAGATACATTAAATTCCATTTGCCATTTGTCTGACCATGTTTGGAGTTTAGGTCAGTTTGGAGAATTTCATGGTCAGTTTTGGAAGAAATGTTACGATATATAATACTGTCGTCTGCAAAAAGGCATATAGAAGATTTGATGTTCCCATCTTTGTCATTTATGTAGAGTAAGAAGAGGACAGGTCCTAGAACTGAACCCTGTGGGACACCAGATGTGACATCTGTGATGTCCGACAGGGCACTTTTAACTGAGACTCTCTGTTTGCGGTTGGATAGAAAAGATTTGATCCAATTTTGGTGGGCTTGGTAAATAAAGCTATCACGAGATGGGTCAGATGTTATGTGTATACTAATATGCTAACTTTGGATCATTGTAAGTGCATTTTCATTTAATTTCAAAATAATCAAAATAGGAGATGCAATGTATCGGTCAATAACCCATGCCAGGGGTATTTTTACACAAAGTGTATTTACCAGTCTGTTTCGAACCGACCACAAAACCGAGACATTAGCAGCAACCCTTTATAAAAAAATACAGTGTCACAAACGTAGTTAACCATACAATGTTTGATGATCCATATGGCCAAATAATATAAACGTAATACGCCATTAGGGATATTACAATATGAATAGCAATTATTTTATTTTGTGATAGTCAACAGGGGACGCCTGGAAGAAACTGGAAGAAATTAAGGGATTTCTTCCACGAAAAAACGGAAGAAAGTAAAATAATATAAAACAGACAAAATATTCAGTTTTCAGTACTCTTATTAAACGGTCGTTGTACATTTCAGAAGTATTTGATCTTCTATGTCCACTGGCACAAATCTCATGTGACAGTGAAAGTCTGACAGTCATTCAGTCCTCTACCTCATGCTTGCCACGTAGCATTCAATAGCAGAACGTCACAAAGCCTGGCAGCTTTATCCACAACTAGTCAGTTATCAACTTTGTGTGGTTTATTCCATATACTTTTTGTACTTTTCGTCTCGCCTACATTTCTTCTGATGCTCCATCACTTTCCACTTTCTAAACAAATTTCTTACAACTTTCTTAAAAAGGCCTCGCGTTACGAGTTCGCTGACAAAATAAGGTCAACATCGTGGGGTCATGTGGGTCAGCTGGCACGGGGTCAAAGTTGATCGGGTTACCTGAGGTCACGTTGCTCACGCGGTCTGGATGTTATCCACTGCGTTTGCGCGCAGACTTTCGGCAAGGGACTTACACATGTCATCGAAGCTAAATGGCGAAGTTGTAGGGTTAGTGAAATCGTTCTACTAGGTACGTGGCTGCCACCTCGTGTATCTATAATGTCGTTATAACGCCCGGTCTCAAGAGAACGTAGATATGTATGCCTAGGCTGCCCCCAGCGGCCTAGGCTAGTGTTAGCTGCTCTTCAAGAAACAACGTCGTTAATAAGCCAGTTCGGAATTTCGACTACGCAAAGCATCGTGGGTAATGTCATAGGTCAATTGACATAAACACATTCCTCGCTGTCCACGCTACGCCTGTCAGGTTATTGTTGTTGACGTTCGAACTTCTCGTGTTGTTTTGTGCGGTGCTTGGACTACTCGGCCCACGGACAACTCGGCCCACGGACAACTCGGCCCAGTTCGAGACAGCTCGGCCCAGGTGTCGAGACAACTCGGCCCAATGATAAATTATATTTATTATACATTATCCAGGTGTCGAGGCAGCTCGGCCAAATGATATGTCATATCATATGATGGCGCTTATAGTTAGAGTGGTAAATTACAATTATACTGTTATCGTGGGCGATAACGGGGAAGTGGAATGTTTTCGTGCCGTAGTTTGAATTACGAACCGACATCAATACACATATAATTTTTTAATTATTACATATGACAACTATTGCATGGCTTTGTGAACGTACATTTTACATTTGCTGTGAGAATGTAATTAGACACGACTGTCAGTGCACTACCAACGGTGAGAGTAGCCATGGCCTATGATAATGGGAAAGGCTTTTTTCCTCGGAATTCTAATTTTTACCAGATTCTATAATAATTTTCTAGTGATATGATTGGAACTTCTGGGCGCCATCATAGTCGATTTGATGCAAATAATATATTATGACTCGGCTATTAAAATGGAAAATACTTTTTATTGCATTTGGCTCATTCCAATTTCTAAAGGTCTGAATTAATTATAAAAAATAAAAGCGGTAAAGCATGTCAATATATTCTTCATATGCACCCACTTACATGTTCACACACATGACATGTACAAAGTATTTATTATACATTACGTACGTATTATGTTGTTTCTTTCCTCTTTACCCCTGAATTACGGTTGAGCTTGGCATCGATACTGGGTGTCAACTTCCCCTTCACTACCGTATCCACCACCTGTCACCACACCACTCCCTCTATCCCTCGCTCATTTTCAGTTGTTCTCGCACTGTGGTCTGATTTTCATGCTGTTTATTATGGAGAAGAAATGTATTCTTCGTGTTTGTTTTTATGTTTGTAAATATACATTACTTGGGTGTTTGGCTTCATTTGGTATTTCAAGAAAGGAGTTAAGACCATGTATATGTATAGCAAAAACTAGTTTATTCACTTATCATGAGTTAGTGACATTTATGGAACGGTATATATATATGTAGACTATCACCTATACAGACATATAATAAACATATTATGTTCAAATTACATAATTATGACATTTCTCAAGGATAGTGACAACGCTTTGCACAAATATACACAACTACTACTTATTTGATAGGGTTGGTGCATATACATTGCCACATGACTTGAGCAGTTGTGACGTAGAAATGTCGTTTGCTGCGTACTTTGCCCACAACTCGAAGATTTCGCCTTGCATCCCTTGGTAGCGTTTTCGCTGGTAGCGCTTCAGCTTCTTCTCGCAGACGAATCTCGAAATGATTGGTACCAGCTGGGCTTCAGTGAACAGCAAGGGCACCAACCTATAAAAAGGTGGGGCTGTGCCGTTGCCGCGGTGGTTGACTCGATGGTGCCATCCCTCGACGTCGTTATTGGTTCGCACGCTCTGGTTATAAACCGACCAGGATTCCGTCGTCCACACGGGGCTGCGCAACCAGTTACGTTGGATGTAACCCATCAGGTCGACTAGCGCGAACGTGGTCGCCTGCGCCATTAGCGCATCGAACGCTGCTGAAATGTGTTCAGCCGGCAGGAAAGGAAGTGCGAATACCTGTGAAACAGATACACACGAAATACGTATAAACTTTACGAAAAAGGGAAACATGTAAATTATGAGATATAATATGTGTTATTCAAGTTAATCCAAACTAGCAAAGTACATGGGTTAGCGTAGGCCTACCTTCTTGAGGAATTTGTACGTTCCTTCATCATTCAAATACGGTTGACGTAACCCGAGTTCCTGGGCTTTTCGCCACACCGCCTGGCTCCAGTGGAAGCAACACCCCTTGATATGTCCGTCGAACACCGAGCGGAGACCCTTCCACATTCCTGCGAAAACAAGGAAGCATTATAATTAGTTGAAAAAAAAGAAAAAGTATCATGCATTAAATATTACTCATGACTATACGCAGGCAGTTTACCGTACCGGCATATACCATCAATCAACATAAAGCTATGTACCTTTCTCAAAGTCCGCCACAAACTCAAGCACGGATGCAGGTCGCGGCAGCATTCGGTTTATGGCTAATAGTCCCGGGCAGGGCCTCGCATGGACGTTGAACATCAATGTCGCTCACGAGGACACATTCAACGATCGCGCTGGCGGACTGAAATATGTCGCTCTTTGCTTGGGCTTTGATCTGTGACAAGCAAACAGCACTCGAAAATTACGGACGATATATAACCAGTATGTACGTTACTACTATTTTCATTATTATTTCATTATTTAGTTGTTATTATTATTATTAACATAGTTATTATTATCATTTATTCTACTTTTTTTATGTTAGTATCATTTATATTTACCTTAGCTTTCACTGCCAATGACGTTGCCACTCCGGCTACAGGACCGTGCGCGTGATCTTTGGGCCCAATGATGAACGTTTCACCGGTTTGATGTACGGTAGCTAGGCAGTTGGTCTTTGTGTTCCGTACTGTGCATCTCCACATAGTGGACTCCCCTTTCTGTCGCTGGAACACCAAATAATGAATATACGATAATCCATGATTATGGCTTTTTAACTAATATTGCAGACATGTCATTACTTCTTAAACGGACACCTATTATCTGAATTATTATATTGTTCATGAAATTACCTTGACGGTGTACGAGTAGCCGTTGGAGATGAGTTTCCTTTTCCCTCGCTGTGACACTGCATCCAGTATAGTGAAAGCTGGCTCCAACTCCTCAACGGCAACTGGATCCGCCGGAAGTTCATCGACAACATATCTAAATAACAAAAAGTATGGTTTTATGAGTAAATGTAATCATGCCGATATTTCTTCACCGATATTTCTGCAACAAACAGCGTTTTGCTACAGGAGGTGTGTTAATGATTAGAGATTACAAAGAATGAACACATTGATTTAATATTTACCTTTCATCTATACGCTCAGGCTGAATGAAGCTCCTGGATACATTGAACGACGTATTGTTAAGTGGATTGTCTGCTTCCTGTGCGTCCGTGTCATTTGCGGGGGGATTGTCGGGGTCCTCAACGTCCGTGTTGTTGGCGACGGGTTGATTGTCGGGGGCCGCAACGTTCGGGATAGAGCACAGTGTACATTGCCAATCAAACTGTCCTTCCTCGCGGGCCATCCGGCGATACATCTCCTGTGTGACACCTAAAACATAATGGACAAGATAGACATGATATATAGTGAGTAAGCAATACAATTTTTGCTGATATACATATAAAACATGGGAAATAATTTTACATAGCATAATTTTACATAGCAACATGTAGTAACAATATCAACAATTCTAATGAATATTAGTGTCACTTAGAGTGTTTATGGATATTTCGTTTATGATAATCAATTAAAAAAATCGACATACTAACCAGTGTTACAAGTGCGGTGTTGCCACTGCGAGCACGTGTCGCACTGTATGGCTTGTTGTCTGGGCCTGACCTCGCTGGCACACGCAATACAAGGGAAATTCGGCATCTGTCTTTGGATTTAACTTGACTTACAATAAAGGAACTAGAAAAGTTGTGTTGTCCAATGTTCGATATCGACGGCTTTTATGCAATTCCTCTCCCCAATGAAGCATATAGCAGTTTTGGCAAAACAATAGAGAATCCCGCCGTTGATTGGTCTGTGTCTGGTGTTGACTCCGCCCATGCCCGTCTCCAATTGGCCATTAATTGCTTCACTGCCCATCTCATACAGAAACCGCACTATAATATTTGGTTGTTTCTATGAAACGCGTGCCTTGACTTAAAATTCTTTAAATGTTTTACGTATATTCTACTACATCTAAAGCATGTGTGTTTATATATTTCAATACATGGCGTGTTTGTGGATGATTTTATATGTAGTTTATTAAATGTATATGGATCCATATTTTACCTTTTGTACTCCGTTGTTGATAATGTACCATATTATATTAGTAGTTGATTAACGATTGTGCATTAGGTGATAAAAGCATGCAACTTGGTAGATATTATGTAGACTAATATATAAGGATCATGTTAAGATTCACTTCGAATTTAGCATAACAAAGGCATACTAATGAAATGGCTTACAACTAAGAATTTTTAACAGAACATTACCCTGAACCAATTTCCACATCACACGGGGGAATTTAAACAGGTGTTATATTTCTTGTTAATCAGAGGATCACTCAAGATCTGCTCAGTTCCTAACTTCTATTCAATGCATTCAAAGGCGACTTGGTCTTGGTAGGCCTTCTCGTCATCAAAGTCAAAGGGAAGCCAACTTCAGGTAAATACTGCTGATGTTGGACGCTTTGTTTCAATGCACTTTGTACAATGCCGTTATTCAAACAAAAAACCTGCTCAACGAAACAATACAAGAGTATCAAGCCAATCACTACGGCCTCCGCACACTGCTAACACACACAAATCAAAGGACAAACGACGTGAAACAATCTGCTCAGTAAAACAAAACAGGAGTAGTGAAGCCAATTAATATAGCCTTCAAATATTCTTAACACACACAAACCAAAACCAGCCAACATACAAGATCAGCTCAATAACACAATACAAGAGTAGGACGCCAATTACTATGACAAATCAAAGGACAATGTCATAATTTCAGGGTAATGTAACAATTTTAGGGTATTATAAGTGTTGGTAGGTGTACTATAATTATGGAGTACACTCTATAATGAATTTATACACTTGTATACGAAGATAAAAAAAGTTTACCTTCAATAATCTCTAGAAAGTCAAAACGAAAACACACACGAAGCATTTTATATCTTTATTAATGATAATAATAATTAATAATAATAATTAAATAATATATATATATATATATATATATATATATATATATACACACGTTGATATATGACATAGGCCTACAATATCGTGGTGATTATTGCCAGGGTTACGGGTGATGTGTTTCAAGAATACATGGGATAACATTTGGATGCAAGGTTAATATTTAGCAATTTATCATTGGGCCGAGCTGTCTCGACACTTGGGCCGAGTTGTCTCAAAATCGGAGCCGGGCAATTTATCGTTGGGCCGAGCTGTCTCGACACCTGGGCCGAGCTGTCTCGACACCTGGGCCGAGCTGTCTCGAACTGGGCCGAGTTGTCCCAGGCCGAGTTGTCCGTGGGCCGAGTAGTCTAGAAACCGTTTTGTGCTCTTCGTGTTTGTTGTTGTGTATGTCGATTGGTCGCCGATATGGCCAACTTTAATGAGTTCCGTTGATGGAAACAAATAAAATACAAGAATATTTACGCGACAGAGGGCTGCCAACAACTGGCAACAAGGAAGAACTGGTTGCGCTGGCATTCAGTGCCTCTTACTTTTTTGAATTAAATCTTACGTTTTTGAATTAAATCAGTGCCTCTTACTTTTTTGAATTAAATCAGTGCCTCTTACTTTTTTGAATTAAATCTTACGTTTTTTAATTAAATCAGTGCCTCTTACTTTTTTGAATTAAATCAGCATAAACATATGTACAAGGTACAGCAATGCATAAGATATCTCTATTGAACCAAAACACATCAATCAGGATGCTGTGAATATATATATATATATATATATATATATATATATATATATATATATATAATCTAAACAATCATTTTACATATGTTGAAAGGAAACGCATCAAGTTATAAAAGCATATTTTACATTCCATATTCATAATTTACAATCTTATTTCTTAAATTAAATAATCACAATTGACTAGTTTACAGTTTAGCAACATTTATTTATAAGTTGCTAAGTGTACTGAATATTAGAGTATACACAGGCATACATCAACCAATATATAGTACAATGTACACAGATACACATACATCAACCAATATATAGTATAATGTACACAGATACACATACATCAACCAATATATAGTACAATGTACACATATACACATACATCAACCAATATATAGTACAATGTACACAGATACACATACATCAACCAATATATAGTACAATGTACACAGATACACATACATCAACCAATATATAGTACAATGTACACAGATACACATATATCAACCAATATATAGTACAATGTACACATATACACATACATCAACCAATATATAGTAAAATGTACACATATACACATACATCAACCAATATATAGTACAATGTACACAGATACACATACATCAACCAATATATAGTACAATGTACACAGATACACATACATCAACCTATATATAGTACAATGTACACAGACACACATACATCAACCAATATATAGTACAATGTACACAGATACACATACATCAACCAATATATAGTACAATGTACACAGATACACATACATCAACCAATATATAGTACAATGTACACATATACACATACATCAACCAATATATAGTACAATGTACACAGATACACATACATCAACCAATATATAGTACAATGTACACAGATACACATACATCAACCAATATATAGTACAATGTACACATATACACATACATCAACCTATATATAGTACAATGTACACAGATAAACATACATTTAAAAAATACTAAATTGATGATTGATATTAATCCAACAGTTCATATCTTTGTAGGAGCAATCTTTTATACAGATTCAGCATTCCACAGAAAGCTAGTGTAAAAGAGGAAACCAGACAGAAAACAGAACAATACCGAAGGCTTCTGATTGTGCAAGGTGATGTTTTGCCAGATTCGTTGTCTGGTCTAAACAGTGACTGGGTGGGGGAAGGGAAGAGTATGTCAATGTGGCCACCATGTATGTACTGTCATCTAGCTGAGCACCTGGTTGACACCAGTGAGAGACCTGAGTACCTGGTTGACACCAGTGAGAGACCTGAGTACCTGGTTGACACCAGTGAGAGACCTGAGTACCTGGTTGACACCAGTGAGAGACCTGAGTACCTGGTTGACACCAGTGAGAGACCTGAGTACCTGGTTGACACCAGTGAGAGACCTGAGTACCTGGTTGACACCAGGGAGAGACCTGAGTGCCTGGTTGACACCAGGGAGAGACCTGAGTACCTGGTTGACACTAGTGAGAGACCTGAGTGTCTGGTTGACATCAGTTAGAGACCTGAGTGCCTGGTTGACACCAGTGAGAGACATGAGTACCTGGTTATCACCAGGGAGAGACCTTAGTACCTGTTTGACACCAGTGAGAGACCTGAGTACCTGGTTGACACCAGTGAGAGACCTAAGTGCCTGGTTGACACCATTGAGAGACCTGAGTGCCTGGTTGACACCAGGGAGAGACCTGAGTACCTGGTTGACACCAGTGAGAGACCTGAGTACCTGGTTGACATCAGCGAAATACCTGAGTGCCTGGTTGACACCAGCGAGAGACCTGAGTACCTGGTTGACACCAGTGAGATACCTGAGTTCCTGGTTGACATCAGCGAAATACCTGAGTGCCTGGTTGACACCAGCGAGAGACCTGAGTACCTGGTTGACACCAGTGAGATACCTGAGTGCCTGGTTGACACCAGTGAGAGACCTGAGTACCTGGTTGACACCAGTGAGAGACCTGAGTACCTGGTTGACACCAGTGAGAGACCTGAGTACCTGGTTGACACCAGTGAGATACCTGAGTGCCTGGTTGACACCAGTGAGAGACCTGAGTACCTGGTTGACACCAGTGAGATACCTGAGTACCTGGTTGACACCAGTGAGAGACCTGAGTACCTGGTTGTCACCAGTGAGAGACCTGAGTACGTGGTTGACACCAGAGAGAGACCTGAGTACCTGGTTGACACCAGTGAGAGACCTGAGTACCTGGTTGACACCAGTGAGAGACCTGAGTACCTGGTTGACACCAGGGAGAGACCTGAGTACCTGGTTGACACCAGTGAGATACCTGAGTACCTGGTTGACACCAGTGAGAGACCTGAGTACCTGGTTGACACCAGTGACAGACCTGAGTACCTGGCTGACACCAGAGAGAGACCTGAGTACCTGGTTGACACCAGTGAGAGACCTGAGTACCTGGTTGTCACCAGTGAGAGACCTGAGTACGTGGTTGACACCAGAGAGAGACCTGAGTACCTGGTTGACACCAGTGAGAGAACTGAGTACCTGGTTGACACCAGTGAGAGACCTGAGTACCTGGTTGACACCAGTGAGATACCTGAGTACCTGGTTGACACCAGTGAGAGACCTGAGTACCTGGTTGACACCAGTGAGAGACCTGAGTACCTGGTTGACACCAGTGAGAGACCTGAGTACCTGGTTGACACCAGTGAGAGACCTGAGTACCTGGTTGACACCAGGGAGAGACCTGAGTACCTGGTTGACACCAGTGAGAGACCTGAGTACCTGGTTGACACCAGTGAGAGACCTGAGTACCTGGTTGACACCAGTGAGATACCTGAGTACCTGGTTGACACCAGGGAGAGACCTGAGTACCTGGTTGACACCAGTGAGAGACCTGATTACCTGGTTGACACCAGAGAGAGACCTGAGTACCTGGTTGACAGCAGTGAGAGACCTGAGTACCTGGTTGACACCAGGGAGAGACCTGAGTACCTGGTTGACACCAGTGAGAGACCTGAGTACCTGGTTGACACCAGGGAGAGACCTGAGGACTCGTCTACTGTCTGATTACAAAGAAGGAAAAGCGATTTCCTCCTTGTCTGGTGGCCTTCGTGATCTTTTCGTTATGTTGGAAACAGGCACAGAACAAAAGGGGGAGGACAAATGCACTGCCCTACACCTTTCTTAAATCATGGGTGGATTGCACAATTCTCCGACTTCCACCGGTCCAGCTTGTACACTCCATTAGCACAAACTGGCATGTCTGAAACAACATAAATTAAATAATTAACAAAAAAGTGTTAATTTGTATGTGTAAGTAAGTAAGTAACTTTATTTTTACAACATAACAAATATAAAAAGACAATATTATACAATATATCTGAATACTTTCAATTTGTTAGATTACTTGTAGTAAATTCTTGACATTGATAAAATATTAACATATATATTGCCTGTACAAAGCTGACACACATTTGTCATGCAACTGAATTAAGAAGAATTGCTAAACATTGATTCCACAAGAAACACAGTTCCACCTGTCACAAGATACCAGTGACTAGGGTTTGTAATTGGGAGGGTATATTTGGACTGGGTACTTAATAACAACCCCAGCAATGCCCTAAGCAGTTGGTGCTGTTGTTTATAGTAATTAAGGCACTGCCTGAGTCCAAGGGTTGCCACCAAAACACCCACTTGGGAGAATCTCTTAAAACTTAACAACACATAGGCACATAACTACACACCCGTACTATCCCATATATATTCATTCAGGTGTCAAACTTAAATATGCAAAAGAAAGAAAGACGGATAAAAAATTTACTGCCATCTACACTGTAGCCCTAACCTACTACCTATGGCTATACCGAGGGTGTAGGTACTTACTTGACAATACTGTGTGTGTTTATGTAGCAGACAGCACGAAAGGCGATACAGTTGTCCACAGCAGTTTATGTCGATTGCCCTCTGACCTGGAATTGTAACAAGGGAGTTGGCGCATGCAAAGTTGAAACTCCGAACTGGCTTATTATACTGTAACGATTCCTAGTATGAATATTGATGTCATGATTATATAAGTAGGTGACATAGACATATTGATGTCATGATTATATAAGTAGGTGACATAGACATAGTCATAAACACTCAGTCATATAATTGTTATGCTCTTGGAATAACGGAATGTAGCTCCATAATTTGACGACTCGAATGGTTACAATAGTCGATAATATTTGTTGGGTGATGTTTGATGGATCTGCGCAGTGTGCAGACTGCGTTGCGCAACTTGCGCCTGCATATCGCTAGATCGCGCTGCGGAATCTACGGACTGCCGATTGGTAGATTGCGCATCAGTTGATCAATAACGTTAGTAGTCTCGATTATTCTGGCTCCACACTGTGGCACCACTGCATTGTTGCACATATCTTCGCCTGGATCTATGCCGTACTTTTCATTGTGACAAATTGTATGTGCACCCAGATTCTCGGTGCATACCTAGTTATATTAAAGGGAAACAAAAGGCATATTTTGGGGACTGCACCTAAAAGAGTTAATCAAAACTAACCATCTCCAACTACAATAAAAATGTTCACGCCAGTGGTATACTCAGAATTTGTTATGAAGGTGGACGATTTTGGTAATTTCTCCAAATGGCTGAAGGCTGATATGTTAACCAGCGTGACCGATAAACGCATGTGCAGTTCTATGAAATTGAGGTAACCACGACTAAAGTAACGTATTAAGGGAGGCCGGCATACACAGAACCAATACAAAGTCTCAAACGTGTTCTTTTGCCAGAAAGAAGACTAGTTTAGAAAACAAAGGTCAAGATATGTTACATAAGTTGAGTTTGGACACAAACAGCGTGGCCATATCCTGTTGGCAAGAATAGGAATAAGTGTATGCAAATATATTTTCATTTGGCAAGCGAGTATTGCCAGAATGCTGCACTCATGTTTTAGTATTATCTAACAGTATGGTGCGGCCTATGAAATTAAGATGTGTGTTCAACAAGGTTTTTCTAGTAAACCGCTGACGTAATATTCTAATTTGTAGTTACAAATGGTTGTAGTTTAGCAGGCCCTTTGTCAGAAATAAAATTTTGCCAGTCTTGAACGTTATAAAAAACTTTAAATGACAGCCATTATTGGCTGAATTAGTTTTTTTTCAATGGCAGGCCAAGTCCGGTTTAACCATTATTGGCCCAATCAAGTCTTACTAGCTGTGCAGCGAGGTTGGCGTTATCACCTGCACAGTATTACTGAATAGAAGAAGAGCCAACACATGAAGGTTCATGAAAAAGTAACTTGAAAATTTATAAACATGGAAGTAATGTTTGAAGCATCTTAAGACTTTAAGTACATGCATTCCAATATGTCTAATATAAACAAATATGATTACAATCATACTCAAAATCAACTGCTTGACACTAAAAGTAAAACAAGACAACACATAAAAATAGAATAGATAAGAAATGGGCAAACTATAAAAAGCTTATCTCTAGCTTAACAAAATTTATGCTCATTATGTATAAGTGTAAGATATAGCACTCAGTAACATAATTGGTTTTGAAAGTAATACATTGAAATATTACTCCTTTGAAAAAACAGCAACCATCCAGATTCAGTATTGCCTGGCTATTGCCAGTATTGGACAAAATACTATGAATTTACTACACTGAGTACAGCCTAATCGTTAACTTGGACGCATGGTCCGGTCGCTATTTTGATCGGTGATGTTTTACTCATATTATAGTCTGTTTGTATTAGTTCAAAGTTTCTGCGTCAATATTTTGGCAAACTGCCTGCCAATATTACTGAACCAGGTTTAACAAGATTTAACAAGATTTGTCATCCAAGCCAAAGGCCCAGATGGCAAGTGGACAAGGAAGCCATTGGCTTATCGAGAGTCCAACAATGTTCATCTACTTATAACCCGCCCTCCTGAGATATGTGTCAACCTTGTTTTTAAACATATTCACGCTGTTAGCAGTTACACAATCTGTAGACAATTTGTTCCATTCATTTATTGTCCTCTGTGAGAACGAGTGCTTCCTGATGTCCAATCTACATTGATCCTTTACTAATTTTACCTCATGTCCTCTAGTTCTGCTATCCTTCTTGAGTGAGAAAAACATATTTCTATCAATATTTTCATACCCATTCAATATCTTAAACACTTCAATCTGATCTCCTCTTAACCTCCTTGTCTCTAGAGTTGTTAAACCACATTCTTTCAGGCGTTCTTCATAACTAAGGTCTCTCAGTTCTGGAATCATTTTAGTTGCTCTCCTTTGTATGCGTTCAAGCGTATCTATATCTTTCTTACGATATGGTCTCCATGCTTGTATATAGTATTCTAAATGAGGTCTAACTATTGCTTTATAAAGAAGTATAATTAACTTTTTTCCCTTGTATGTTATGTTTCTTCTAATCAATCCAAGAATGTGATTACCCTTTGAAGCTGCAATACCACACTGCACTGAAACTTTCATATCAGCGCTTATTGTAACTCCTAAGTCCTTTTCTTTTACAGTAGTACCCAGAACAATGTTTTATAGTTTAAATCCAAGTTCCCATGTCCTGTTCCCATATGCATTTACATTTCCCAAAATTGAACAACATCTGCCATTTCTCAAAACATTTCACTAATCTGTCTAGATCGTTTTGTAAATGTTGTTTATCACCATCAGTATTAACCTTTCTGAACAGTTTTGTGTCATCTGCAAATTTCAGTACGTTACTTGTTATACTGTCGTCCAAATCATTGATATATATTAAGACTAATATAGGTCCTAATACTGATCCCTGAGGTACCCACTCAAAACCGATTTCCAATTTGAAACTTCTCCATCTACTACAACTCGTTGTCTTCTGTCAGTCAGCCATTGTTCTATCCAGTCAGTTATGCTATCCCCGATACCATGGGCTTTTAATTTAAGTAGTAATCTTTGATGTGGCACTTTGTCAAAAGCTTTCTGAAAATCTAAGTAGATAATATCTACTGGCGATCCCACGTCTATCCACTTAGTGATTTCTTCCAAGAAACATAACATATTTGTTAAGCATGACCTCGCTTTAAGGAATCCATGTTGAGATGAATTTAATAATTTATGCTTAACGAGGAATTCCACCATATGGTCTTTAATTAACCTTTCTAATAATTTACAAATCACTGACGTTAAACTCACTGGTCTGTAATTCTCTGACTTATTTCTCGAACCCTTTTTAAATAATGGTATGATGTTTGCTTCTTTCCATTCAAACGGAACAACTCCCTCTTTTAATGACAAGTTGAATACTCTTGCAAGTGGTATACTGATTTGTTCTACTGTTTCCATTAGTAATTTTGGAGGAATCCCATCCACTCCCGGTGATTTGTTATTTTTCATTGCCTTTATTTTCTTAGCTACCAATTCTGGAGTTACAACTAACGGACCTAAATAGTCAGATTTAGCCCCCTGAAATTTAGCATCAGCAACTGGTAATGAACTAATATCTTCTTTGGTAAACACTGAACTGAAGTAACCATTTAGGTCTTCCGCCATTAAAAACCCCTGTGATATTATATTTCCAGCACTGTCTTCTAGAGGTCCAACCTTGTCTTGTACGTTTTGTTTACTCCTGACATATGCATAAAAACTCTTGCTGTCATTTTTTATGTTACATGCTAGTTTTTGCTCATAGCTTCTTTTAGATTGTCTGATTTCAGTTGTAGCTGCATTAAGTGCCTCTTTGTATTTTGCATAGTCTTCGTCCTTTCTGGTACGCCTATAAACCCTCCACATAGTTTGTTTTAGCATTATTTTTCTAATAGCCTCTTTTGACAAGTGTTTCTTTCTACACCGTTTTCCTTGTTTTTGGAAGGGAACAAATTTATCGATGATACTCTCAATTTCATATTTTAGAATATTCCAACATTCAATTGCGGTCTTATTCATCAGCATGTTATTCCAATCTAGCTTTGCTAAGTATTTTCTCATATCTTTGTAGTTACCTTTGTGGAAGTTTCTCTTGTACGTTTTCTTATTTTTACTTTCTGATTTTACATTGATGTAAAAATGTATTTGATTATGGTCACTATTACCCAATGGTTCAAATATTTTTACATTGTCCACTAATTCTTTTTGTGATGACAAAACTATATCTAATACATTTTCTCCCCTGGTTGGTTCTAGTACGTGCTGAGTAAGAAAGCTATCCTGGATTAAAAATAGAAATTGTTGGTCCTCAATCCCTGTGCTCTCTAGAGAATTCCATTGTATGTGTCCATGGTTAAAATCTCCCATTATGATACATTCCCCTTTACTAACTTCCTTTATAGCGTTTTTTATTTTTGTGTTGTCCTCTTCGTTTATGTTTGGACTTCGGTAAACTAATCCAATAGTTAATTTTGAATTACCTGAAACAATTTTGCACCAAACAGCTTCATCGCAATCTGCTTCCCTTTCTAGTTTTATTTCATAAGCCTGAATAGATTCTTTAACATATAAAATAACTCCCCCGCCCCTTCTTCCTATTCGATCTTTCCTAAACATTACATATCCTGTCAGTCCTAATTCAGCATCTGTTATATCTATGTTGGCCCATGATTCAGTTATACCAATTATGTGAGGGTCAATATCTTCTACCATAATGTTTAATTCGTTTTTCTTATTTACTATGCTCCTTGCATTTAAACATACGCATCTATAACCTTTTTCAGAGATGTTTTTCGGATGATTTGATATTGGTTTATCTGTGCTAGTGGCCTCTTGTTCTGCTTGAGACGCCTCTAGGTAACCCCCCTGCACTTCTAGTTTAAAGAATGTTTACTTCCAAAAATATTTGTCATTGTACCCAAGTCACTATCTACTGCTGCTGAAAGTTTGTCCGCGAATTCTGCCGCCCCCTTTCCACTTAAATGAAGCCCATCCTTCATGTACATATCAGCCCTCCCAACAAAACTTCCCCATAAATCCACAAATCCAACTTCCTCTTCCCTACATAACTTCTGGACTAACATGTTAATTGCCATCCCCCGACAATTTCGATATTTGTGACCCCTCCTGCCCATTACAGGTAAAATCCCTGACAGTATTACCTGCTCAACCCGCGTCTGTTTTAGTGTTCTGACCAACTGCCTATATTTCCTAACTATGGTTAGGTTATTATATTAGTTCTGATTGGAATTGGGAACACGCAACTAGTAAGTAATTATCTGATGGAATGTCTAAATTTGTTTTTTATTCGGACAATGGCCGTACACAAACCAATTATATCATCGGTCGGTATGGCCAAGCCAACGGTCAGTTATGAAGATCAATTCCATTCCCAACACTAGTGATGCTTACATATAGGTCAGAGTTATATATGTAAATCAATATACCTAAGTGACTACATAGTACACTGTATAATACAAATAGAATATCAAATTAAAATATCAGTTTGTAAGGAAAATAAAGTAGCAGCTATTGATACACTAATAACATAATTACTGAATAAAAGAGGTATTTAAAACTGGTCACATGAAAATAAAACCGTTTTAAAATCATTCAAGTAATAGAAATGAAATGCAATAAAAGATAACAAGAGATAAGGCATGTCAATGACAATGTATATAGTTCTATAAAAGGTGAAACAGTTTCAGTGAGTGCCATCACCATTTCTTCACAGATTGTATTCCAGATTAATAAAATGTGTAGTGTTTCATTTATTTGGTTATGCTACAAGATTTTTTTTTATTTTTGTATGACAGTGTCACTGATAACTTTAAGATAGATTTTGGTTACCATAAGCGAATTACATCTGTTACCACACCCTGAATGAATTAAGTAAAGGTTTAATGACAGCATAAAATAGCAGTGTATTTTCCACACAAACCCTTCACCAATTGTAATTCTATATCGTATTATGTTGCCTACATGTAAGACGCGTTCATATGCCAAATTACAACGTCGTAAGTGTTGTTGTTATTTTTAAATAAGAAATTAAGCATCATTTCCTGGTTATTAATGAAAACACAGTCTCAACAAATGCTTGTTTTGTGTCAAAATTTACGGTTTTTTACTGGCGTTTTACATATTGTAGACAAAACATAATGACAATTTGTAATATTGACACGTCCCCTTAATTTGCCGCCACAATGACCCTTGAATTTGTATTTGTAAAGTGTTGTTGTCTATGGTATCAAGTTATGCCAGCCAACTGACAAACGCTTGGCAGGGCGTGTTTACCGTCATTTTGATTGGCCCATTGTCTGGCGGGGTCACCAGGTCACATACAAATACAAGGTAAATTAGCTATCTAGTAATCAAACAATTATATAATAGTTCTGTTACACAATTACTGTAAGTGCTGGTATGTCTACTCACATTTTCGCTGGATTTTGTGAGATATAAATTCAGGTTGTCATCTCAGGGACTCAGTTTTACATGGACCCTTTTGGAAACAGGAAGACTGAAGCTGCCCTCTGTTACATTGTAGTTAAAAATTAACCAAGACATTGTCTTAGTGTCAGTGCTGACCTATATTGCAAAAATAGGACATGGTTTCCATTCCATTCACTACAACTAACACGAGAAAATGCCATATAATTCCATTACCGTAATTCTGTTACCAAAATGTAATTCCATTACCAGGTTCTACACACAATCAGAGAAGATACATTAAAAGTGAGTGATCTAACCTGTTACTGTGTGTATCTAATAAGAGAATTTCAAGTAACTTTTAATTTCAATCAATAGTTAGTTCTCAGGAAAACTTTTATGACTTTTTTGGTAACGGAATTACAGACAAAATGTCTAAAAATGTGTCACTGTCCTGTTCAAAGTATGAGATGTGCAGTACATATTGCTTTCTGTATTTTGAATTTAGAGTATATTAACCTAAATAATCAGCAAAATAAAGGTAAATTAGTTGCTTTTTCATTGGCTGTAATGCTAAAAATGCACCTCATTAGAAATGCTATTTTTCAAGAAAAGGAACCGATTGCACTAACAATTTCACTTTGATCCAAATTGTACACATTGTTTACATAAGTAGTGAAACTTTGGCACTGTTCCAACAAGATTTAATTTTTAGCAGTCTGGGCTCTCCAATACGGAATTATCCATGTATATACGTTGCCATTCCCGTTAGCGTCAAAGGCACAATAAACTAAGTTAGCGCTGATATTTGCTGGTTTAAGGACATGATTTAGTTAGGTAGATATCATACTGATGTGTACTGGAATCACAGTAACCAGACGATAATTTATGTTCCACTTTAACGGCGAATGAATATAGCTGGTTCGAACATCGTAGCAACATGTTGGCCACACTTCACAGCTTGACCACAGCCCGGGGCTTACGGCTACACCTGGAAATAGTCCGTCTATATTTCGTTTTGAAAGTGTCATGACTATGAAAATCACTTTTCTTACAGAACATTATTCACATAAATTTTGCATGAGACTGATCATTTGTATAAACAGTCAGGAATAATGAGTCGTCTGCGTAGTAACGCGGTTCAACACTACCGTGAAAGGCATTCCCCAGCGTTGTGAATATATTTTCGGTGTCTCAATGCTTCTCTGGCTCTGCCATTTGATTTTTTTTGTGAACATTTTGTTTTTCCGATATTAGACTTTTTAAATAGATTATTTGTAAAAAAAAAATTGTCGCGTGAGAATGTTGGCACGATATAAAAAAATTAACTGCTTTTTTCTTTTTTTAAATTCCCAAAATATGGTTGGCGGATCCGTAAACCGAAAAAAATTATAACTGTCGCCTTAGAGAGATATTCATCATATTAATAAAAACATGCATTTTATTAATAAAATGCAAGTTGAAAGTCTATCAAAATAGCGAATAAAATATACATGTCTGTATGTACATTGTACAGTAGTAGGGGGATGCCGCTTGCATAAATGGTGGGTTCAGTCGTTGCCAACAAAACCTACTCGATAAAAGGTGGCGTTACTAGAAAACAGGTCTACACAATTTGTAATTTCCCATTTTCAAAAAGGCAAGAAACAGGCATAAGGAGGGGGCTGGGCCGGTGTGTTGTCAACAGAAAGACAAGAAACAGGCATAAGGAGGGGGCTGGGCCGGCGTGTTGCCAACAGAAAGGTAAGAAACAGGCATAAGGAGGGGGCTGGGCCGACGTGTTGCCAACAGAAAGACAAGAAACAGGCATAAGGAGGGGGCTGGGCCGGCGTGTTGCCAACAGAAAGGCAAGAAACAGGCATAAGGAGGGGGCTGGGCCGGCGTGTTGCCAACAGAAAGACAAGAAACAGACATAAGGAGGGGGCTGGGCAGGCGTGTTGCCAACAGAAAGACAAGAAACAGACATAAGGAGGGGGCTGGGCCGGCGTGTTGCCAACAGAAAGGTAAGAAACAGGCATAGGGAGGGGGCTGGGCCGGCATGTTGCCAACAGAAAGACAAGAAACAGACATAGGGAGGGGGCTGGGCCGGCGTGTTGCCAACAGAAAGACAAGAAACAGACATAAGGAGGGGGCTGGGCCGGCGTGTTGCCAACAGAAAGACAAGAAACAGGCATAAGGAGGGGGCTGGGCCGGCGTGTTGCCAACAGAAAGACAAGAAACAGGCATAAGGAGGGGGCTGGGCCGGCGTGTTGCCAACAGAAAGACAAGAAACAGGCATAAGGAGGGGGCTGGGCCGGCGTGTTGCCAACAGAAAGACAAGAAACAGGCATAAGGAGGGGGCTGGGCTGGCGTGTTGCCAACAGAAAGACAAGAAACAGGCATAAGGAGGGTGCTGGGCAGGCGTGTTGCCAACAGACATGGACAGTTCGACAGATGAAATGTTCACAAACAGTTGGGGTATATTGTTTAAATTCCAATTCAGTTCCAATTCCAAATTAATTATGTGGGAGTTTTTTCAATGCAAATGCATGTGATAATAGTAATATGTAATTGTAATAGGTAAATAGACGTTTTTCTCTGTAATAGTAATAGAGGGACTTTTTCAAAAGTAATAGTAAATAAAGTAATAGATAATAATCTATTACTTTTCTATTGCATCTAATGCTGCAAACTTACAAAATATCAGGTTTGTTTTCATGTTATTCCAACTGCTAGTAATTGTAAACAATGTACAGACAATGACTGAGCTGTTATTCAAACAATATGAAAAGACCAGAAGGTTGATCATTTTATAGTTTCATAAATACCTGCTCAATGAAACAATGCAGGAGTAGCAAGCCAATTACTAATTGTTGAGATGCCCCATTGGGGTGGCTATGACTTCACACATTCCTAGCACACATAAAGGGCATGGTTTGAGATATGTACAGGCAGACAATAAATGTTATTTTAGAGCAGGGGCTGTAACCTCTATTGAATTCAAAGTAAGCTCATCACACCCCACCTTAGTTTGATTTGAGCAGGTTCTTTTTTCAAATTGCCACATGGTAACAATGCCATGCAGACCCTTTGTTCGAATTTGGACAAAATTAATGTCCTCACCTCATATCTTCAAATGGTGTACACATGTATGTTTAGCTGCTACAAAAACTTTTAGTTGATACGCAGTTCTAGGGTTGAATTGGATTGGAAATAAAACAGATTGCATTAGCACAAGAAAATGAACTTCAATTAATTTAATTTTCAATTCCAAATTCAACTTACTCAAAATCTTTCAATTCTAATTAAAAAATTGAATAGAATAATTCCAAATCATTTTTTAATTCACCCCAGCCGTGGTCAGTTGTTTGTGTAACCACTCTGCCAAGTTGTGGTAATGGTGTTTCAGTGTTGTGTAACCACCAAGTTGTGATGTTGGTGGTAATGGTGTTTCAGTGTTGTGTAACCACTCTGCCAAGTTGTGGTGTTGGTGGTAATGGTGTTTCAGTGTTGTGTAACCACCAAGTTGTGGTGTTGGTGGTAATGGTGTTTCAGTGTTGTGTACCCACTCTGCCAAGTTGTGGTGTTGGTGGTAATGGTGTTTCAGTGTTGCGTAACCACTCTGCTAAGTTGTGGTGTTGGTGGTAATGGTGTTTCAGTGTTGTGTAACCACTCTGCCAAGTTGTGGTGTTGGCGATAATGGTGTTTCAGTGTTGTGTAACCACTCTGCCAAGTTGTGGTGTTGGTGGTAATGGTGTTTCAGTGTTGTGTAACCACTCTGCCAAGTTGTGGTGTTGGTGGTAATGGTGTTTCAGTGTTGTGTAACCACTTTGCCAAGTTGTGGTAATGGTGTTTCAGTGTTGTGTAACCACCAAGTTGTGGTGTTGGTGGTAATGGTGTTTCAGTGTTGTGTAACCACCAAGTTGTGGTGTTGGTGGTAATGGTGTTTCAGTATTGTGTACCCACTCTGCCAAGTTGTGGTGTTGGTGGTAATGGTGTTTCAGTGTTGTGTACCCACTCTGCCAAGTTGTGGTGTTGGTGGTAATGGTGTTTCAGTGTTGTGTACCCACTCTGCCAAGTTGTGCTTTTGGTGGTAATGGTGTTTCAGTGTTGTGTAACCACTCTGCCAAGTTGTGGTGTTGGTGGTAATGGTGTTTCAGTGTTGTGTACCCACTCTGCCAAGTTGTGCTTTTGGTGGTAATGGTGTTTCAGTGTTGTGTAACCACTCTGCCAAGTTGTGGTGTTGGCAGTAATGGTGTTTCAGTGTTGTGTAACCACTCTGCCAAGTTGTGGTGTTGGTGGTAATGGTGTTTCAGTGTTGTGTACCCACTCTGCCAAGTTGTGGTGTTGGTGGTAATGGTGTTTCAGTGTTGTGTACCCACTCTGCCAAGTTGTGGTTTTGGTGGTAATGGTGTTTCAGTGTTGTGTAACCACTCTGCCAAGTTGTGGTGTTGGCAGTAATGGTGTTTCAGTGTTGTGTAACCACTCTGCCAAGTTGTGGTGTTGGTGGTAATGGTGTTTCAGTGTTGTGTAACCACTCTGCCAAGTTGTGGTGTTGGTGGTAATGGTGTTTCAGTGTTATGTAACCACTTTGCCAAGTTGTGGTAATGGTGTTTCAATGTTGTGTAACCACCAAGTTGTGGTGTTGGTGGTAATGGTGTTTCAGTGTTGTGTAACCACCAAGTTGTGGTGTTGGTGGTAATGTTGTTTCAGTGTTGTGTAATCACTCTGCCAAGTTGTGGTGTTGGTGGTAATGGTGTTTCAGTGTTGTGTAACCACCAAGTTGTGGTGTTGGTGGTAATGGTGTTTCAGTGTTGTGTAACCACCAAGTTGTGGTGTTGGTGGTAATGATGTTTCAGTGTTGTGTAACCACTCTGCCAAGTTGTGGTGTTGGTGGTAGTGGTGTTTCAGTGTTGTGTAACCACCAAGTTGTGGTGTTGGTGGTAGTGGTGTTTCAGTGTTGTGTGGCAGGTTCAATCCCTGCTGGTGTTTGCATTTTGCATCCAAACACGACTGGCTGTGCACACCTACTGAATCCATTCACTGCCTTCAGCCTTTTTAATATTATCGCTGAATTATATTTAACTGAATCAATTCACTGAGAATGGCAATAAGTGGCAATAAGTGGCAATAAGTGGCAATAAGATAATGTTTTAACATGTTTCGAGTATCAATCACTGATGCAGTTCTGTTATTTTAATAGCATATTTAGACATTGGCATGTATACATGGCACATGCTGCATCTGTATTATTAAATAACTACTCTACGTAAGTATGATTTGATGAACCATGTGAACTCTTACGGTTCTACTCATATTTGAATGTGTTGTCTTGAATGCAGTGTCACAGAAAGTGATGGATTTGAATAAAATTACCACATGCCTCGTTTCGGTGGATTTGAATAAAATTACCACATGCCTCGTTTCAGTGGATTTGAATAAAATCACCACATGCCTCGTTTCGGTGGATTTGAATAAATTTACCACATACCTCGTTTTTTTCGTGACTGTTCTTTACTATGCCAAGTATTGTAGTTCTTTACTATGCCTTCCTGTACTGGCAGACAAGTATTGTAGTTCTTTACTATGCCTTCCTGTACTGGCAGGCAAGTATTGTAGTTCTTTACTATGCCTTCCTGTACTGGCAGACAAGTATTGTACTTCTTTACTATGCCTTCCTGTACTGGCAGGCAAGTATTGTAGTTCTTTACTATGCCTTCCTGTACTGGCAGGCAAGTATTGTAGTTCTTTGCTATGCCTTCCTGTACTGGCAGACAAGTATTGTAGTTCTTTACTATGCCTTGCTGTACTGGCAGACAAGTATTGTAGTTATTTACTATGCCTTCCTGTACTGGCAGACAAGTACTGTAGTTCTTTACTATGCCTTCATGTACTGGCAGACAAGTACTGTAGTTCTTTACTATGCCTTCCTGTACTGGCAGGCAAGTATTGTAGTTCTTTGCTATGCCTTCCTGTACTGGCAGACAAGTATTGTAGTTCTTTACTATGCCTTGCTGTACTGGCAGACAAGTATTGTAGTTCTTTACTATGCCTTCCTGTACTGGCAGACAAGTATTGTAGTTCTTTACTATGCCTTCCTGTACTGGCAGACAAGTATTGTAGTTCTTTACTATGCCTTCCTGTACTGGCAGACAAGTATTGTAGTTCTTTACTATGCCTTCATGTACTGGCAGACAAGTATTGTAGTTCTTTACTATGCCTTCATGTACTGGCAGACAAGTACTGTAGTTCTTTACTATGCCTTCATGTACTGGCAGACAAGTATTGTAGTTCTTTACTATGCCTTCATGTACTGGCAGACAAGTACTGTAGTTCTTTACTATGCCTTCCTGTACTGACAGACAAGTATTGTAGTTCTTTACTATGCCTTCCTGTACTGTCAGACAAGTATTGTAGTTCTTTGCTATGCCTTGCTGTACTGGCAGACACGTATTGTAGTTCTTTACTATGCCTTCATGTACTGGCAGACAAGTATTGTAGTTCTTTACTATGCCTACCTGTACTGGCAGACAAGTATTGTAGTTCTTTACTATGCCTTCCTGTACTGGCAGACAAGTATTGTAGTTCTTTACTATGCCTTCCTGTACTGGCAGACAAGTATTGTAGTTCTTTGCTATGCCTTCCTGTACTGGCAGACAAGTATTGTAGTTCTTTGCTATGTCTTCCTGTACTGGCAGACAAGTATTGTAGTTCTTTGCTATGTCTTCCTGTACTGGCAGACAAGTATTGTAGTTCTTTGCTATGCCTTCCTGTACTAACAGACAAGTATTGTAGTTCTTTGCTATGCCTTCCTGTACTGGCAGACAAGTATTGTAGTTCTTTGCTATGTCTTCCTGTACTGGCAGACAAGTATTGTAGTTCTTTGCTATGTCTTCCTGTACTGGCAGACAAGTATTGTAGTTCTTTCCTATGCCTTCCTGTACTGGCAGACAAGTATTGTAGTTCTTTGCTATGTCTTCCTGTACTGGCAGACAAGTATTGTAGTTCTTTCCTATGCCTTCCTGTACTGGCAGACAAGTATTGTAGTTCTTTGCTATGTCTTCCTGTACTGGCAGACAAGTATTGTAGTTCTTTGCTATGTCTTCCTGTACTGGCAGACAAGTATTGTAGTTCTTTGCTATGTCTTCCTGTACTAACAGACAAGTATTGTAGTTCTTTACTATGCCTTCATGTACTGGCAGACAAGTATTGTAGTTCTTTCCTATGTCTTCCTGTACTGGCAGGCAAGTATTGTACTTCTTTCCTATGCCTTCCTGTACTGGCAGACAAGTATTGTACTTCTTTACTATGCCTTCCTGTACTGGCAGACAAGTATTCTACTTCTTTACTATGCCTTCCTGTACTGGCAGACAAGTATTGTACTTCTTTACTATGCCTTCCTGTACTGGCAGACAAGTATTGTAGTTCTTTGCTATGCCTTCCTGTACTGGCAGACAAGTATTGTACTTCTTTACTATGCCTTCCTGTACTGGCAGACAAGTATTGTAGTTCTTTGCTATGCCTTCCTGTACTAACAGATAAGTATTGTAGTTCTTTGCTATGCCTTCATGTACTGGCAGACAAGTATTGTAGTTCTTTGCTATGCCTTCATGTACTGGCAGACAAGTATTGTAGTTCTTTGCTATGCCTTCCTGTACTAACAGATAAGTATTGTAGTTCTTTGCTATGCCTTCCTGTACTGGCAGACAAGTATTGTAGTTCTTTACTATGCCTTCATGTACTGGCAGACAAGTATTATAGTTCTTTACTATGCCTTCCTGTACTGGCAGACAAGTATTGTAGTTCTTCGCTATGCCTTCCTGTACTGGCAGACAAGTATTGTAGTTCTTTACTATGCCTTCCTGTACTGGCAGACAAGTATTGTAGTTCTTTACTATGCCTTCCTGTACTGGCAGACAAGTATTGTAGTTCTTTACTATGCCTTCCTGAACTGGCAGGCAAGTATTGTAGTTTTTCGACAATGTTTAGTGTTATTTGATCACTATTTGGGTGGCAAGAATATTTTCAGTGGCTGATCTCAACATACATGTATACAAAAAGTACACATTAAACATATTAAATAATGGAGGTTCATGTTGCTTAAGTAGAAAAAATTTGATAAAGTTAATGATATTGACAATATAATTGTAGTCCACATTACCCCAGGCTACCCCACTTCAATGTATTTGTTTTGCAATGTTTCAGAGTGGGTGACTGGGAGTACTGTGTGCTATTTTTTGTAAATAGGAATTATGGTTATTTATAATTAAAAACAAATATTTTGACCAAGAATGACTAACTCATTTTGCTGGTGCAAATAGTTCAAACGTTATTTTTCAACATTTCATTCAGGTTAAAAATAAAGACAGGACAGTCGTCATCTCACTCCATTTACATAAAACTTGATAAGAAAATGTGAAGGGAAGAAACTTGCAATTTGTGTACAACACCATCAACTATGTACAATTTGTGTACAACACCACCAACTATGTACAATTTTTGTACAACACCATCAACTATGTACAATTTGTGTACAACACCATCAACTATGTACAATTTGTGTACAACAACACCAACTATGTACAATTTGTGTACAACACCATCAACTATGTATAATTTGTGTACAACACCACCAACTATGTACAATTTGTGTACAACACCATCAACTATGTACAATTTGTGTACAACACCATCAACTATGTACAATTTGTGTACAACACTACCAACTATGTCTAAAAATATCTTTGTTGGATCAATGTCTTGTGCATGTCGTGCATATAGGGGAAGGTGGGGCACACCTGAGGTATAATTTACAATACACGTAACAACATCTTTCCATTATCAGTCACTGATGCAGTTTTGCTATTTTAATAGCATTTTTAGACATTGACATATGCATTGCACTTGCTGCATTTGCATTATTAAATAACTACATAAGTATGATTTGATGAACCATGTGAACTCTTACGGTTCTACTCATATTTGAATGTTCTGTCTTGAATGCTGTGCTAAAGAAAATGATGGATTTATCATAACATTTCGCCTTGTTAGTCTATATATTTAGTAGTTTACTACTACCAATTATCAAACGTCAACTCCACTGAGAACAACATATATGTTATCAATATGTATTGATCACTGGTGTGTGGATATGTCCCATGGTACTGGGGCATATTCACATAGGTAGGTGCTAACACACATTGAGTATTTCAGGCCTTTGCCACAGAGCAGGATGCAAACTGCAATGGTAAATTTCAAGCTGCCAAAATATTAGATCTTCTTCCTGTGAAGGACTGGGCTCCTTTCGAGCGTTGTAAGTCCTGCAGCGTGTTTCTACGTGTCAAGGACTGGGCCTCGTAAGAGCGTTGTAAGTCCTGCGGCATGTTTCTACGTGTCGTTCACACTGCCTGCTCTGCGCATCTCACGCGCCAGGAATTGGTGGGTTAAAGATAAAGACCACCACTCTTTGAGTCCACGACAGGTCACACATTTTCCCCCTGTGTGGGTTCTTTTACTTCCCCTGGCATAGACACCAAATAGACGGCTTTTAGTGTCTCTCTCGAAATTGCCCAGGTTTTGAAACAGCAGCAGATGATTTTTAACTCTGGTCCCTTCGACCTAAACGTCCGACGCTCTAACACAGGTGGTTTTGAACTCCAGCCCCCTCAACCGAAAGTCTGATTTGCTACCACACACAAGACCACCGCGCCCCACAGATCAGAGTGTGTAATAGTGCATATAAAAGTTTAAAAATACTAATTTAATTACGACTGTCTCGTGTTGCTGAACTTTTAAAGTGAGTATCCGATAGATGTTAGCTTTATTTTGCACCAGATTTTGTGACATTCGGAGTTTCATAGTTTGCGTATGTGCTGGGAGCCATCTTACTCAAAGGGGCCGATTTGCCCCAGGTTACCCTACTTAATTCGTGTAGAAGGACAAGATTTGACCTATATATGCTGTGGAATATGTTTATTGTAACAATAATAGCCACCATTTTAGGTCGTGCATCAAAGATACACAGTTAAACTACGAGTCTAGGCCGGGACTAGTTGTAGGGGAGGCCGGGGCTAGTTGTAGGGGAGACTGGGGCTAGTGGTAGGGGAGACCGGGACTAGCTGTAGGAGAGACCGGGGCTAGTTGTAGGGGAGACCGGGACTAGTTGTAGGGGAGACCGGGGTTAGTTGTAGGGGAGACCGGGACTAGTTGTAGGGGAGACCGGGGCTAGTTGTAGGGGAGACCGGGACTAGTTGTAGGGGAGACCGGGGTTAGTTGTAGTTGAGACCGGGGCTAGTTGTAGGGGAGACCGGGACTAGTTGTAGTGGAGACCGGGACTAGTTGTAGGGGAGACCGGGACTAGTTGTAGGGTAGACCTGGGCTAGTTGTAGGGGAGACCGGGACTAGTTGTAGGGGAGACCGGGGCTAGTTGTAGGGGAGACTGGGACTAGTTGTAGGGGAGACCGGGGTTAGTTGTAGGGGAGACCGGGGCTAGTTGTAGGGGAGACCGGGACTAGTTGTAGTGGAGACCGGGAATAGTTTTCGGGGAGACCGGGACTAGTTGTAGGGTAGACCGGGACTAGTTGTAGGGGAGACCGGGGTTAGTTGTAGGGGAGACCGGGGCTAGTTGTAGGGGAGACTGGGACTAGTTGTAGGGGAGACCGGGGTTAGTTGTAGGGGAGACCGGGGCTAGTTGTCGGGGAGACCGGGATTAGTTGTAGGGGAGACCGGGGTTAGTTGTAGGGGAGACCGGGACTAGTTGTAGGGAAGACCGGGAATAGTTGTAGGGGAGACCGGGGCTAGTTGTAGGGGAGACTGGGGCTAGTTGTAGGGGAGACCGGGACTAGTTGTAGGGGAGACCGGGGCTAGTTGTAGGGGAGACCGGGACTAGTTGTAGGGAAGACTGGGGCTAGTTGTAGGAGAGACCGGGGCTAGTTGCAGCGGAGACCGGGACTAATTGTCGGGGAGACCGGGATTAGTTGTAGGGGAGACCGGGGTTAGTTGTAGGGGAGACCGGGAATAGTTGTAGGGGAGACCGGGACTAGTTGTAGGGAAGACCGGGAATAGTTGTAGGGGAGACCGGGGCTAGTTGTAGGGGAGACTGGGGCTAGTTGTAGGGGAGACCGGGACTAGTTGTAGGGGAGACCGGGGCTAGTTGTAGGGGAGACCGGGACTAGTTGTAGGGAAGACTGGGGCTAGTTGTAGGAGAGACCGGGGCTAGTTGCAGCGGAGACTGGGACTAATTGTCGGGGAGACCGGGACTAGTTGTAGGGGAGACTGGGGTTAGTTGTAGGGGAGACCGGGACTAGTTGTCGGGGAGACCGGGATTAGTTGTAGGGGAGTCCGGGGCTAGTTGTAGGGGAGACCGGGACTAGTTGTCGGGGAGACCGGGACTAGTTGTAGGAGAGACCAGGGCTAGTTGCAGCGGAGACCGGGACTAGTTGTCGGGGAGACCGGGACTAGTTGTAGGGGAGACTGGGGTTAGTTGTAGGGGAGACCGGGACTAGTTGTAGGGAAGACCAGGACTAGTTGTAGAGGAGACTGGGGTTAGTTGTAGGGGAGACCGGGACTAGTTGTAGGGGAGACCGGAGCTAATTGTAGGGGAGATCGGGGCTAGTTGTAGGGGAGACCGGACTAGTTGTAGGGGAGACCGGGACTAGTTATAGGGGAGACCGGGACTAGTTGTAGAGGAGACTGGGGTTAGTTGTAGGGGAGACCGGGACTAGTTGTAGGGGAGACCGGGATTAGTTGTAGGGGAGTCCGGGGCTAGTTGTAGGGGAGACCGGGACTAGTTGTCGGGGAGACCGGGACTAGTTGTAGGAGAGACCAGGGCTAGTTGCAGCGGAGACCGGGACTAGTTGTCGGGGAGACCGGGACTAGTTGTAGGAGAGACCAGGGCTAGTTGCAGCGGAGACCGGGACTAGTTGTCGGGGAGACCGGGACTAGTTGTAGGGGAGACTGGGGTTAGTTGTAGGGGAGACCGGGACTAGTTGTAGGGAAGACCAGGACTAGTTGTAGAGGAGACTGGGGTTAGTTGTAGGGGAGACCGGGACTAGTTGTAGGGGAGACCGGAGCTAATTGTAGGGGAGATCGGGGCTAGTTGTAGGGGAGACCGGGCTAGTTGTAGGGGAGACCGGGACTAGTTATAGGGGAGACCGGGACTAGTTGTAGAGGAGACTGGGGTTAGTTGTAGGGGAGACCGGGACTAGTTGTAGGGGAGACCGGGATTAGTTGTAGGGGAGTCCGGGGCTAGTTGTAGGGGAGACCGGGACTAGTTGTCGGGGAGACCGGGACTAGTTGTAGGAGAGACCAGGGCTAGTTGTAGGGGAGACCGGGACTAGTTGTAGGGGAGACCGGGACTAGTTGTAGGGGAGACTGGGGTTAGTTGTAGGGGAGACCGGGACTAGTTGTAGGGAAGACCAGGACTAGTTGTAGAGGAGACTGGGGTTAGTTGTAGGGGAGACCGGGACTAGTTGTAGGGGAGACCGGAGCTACTTGTAGGGGAGATCGGGGCTAGTTGTAGGGGAGACCGGGCTAGTTGTAGGGGAGACCGGGACTAGTTGTAGGGGAGACTGAGGTTAGTTGTAGGGGAGACTGGGACTAGTTGTAGGGGAGACCGGGGCTAGTTGTAGGGGAGACTGGGACTAGTTGTAGGGGAGACCAGGGTTAGTTGTAGTTGAGAACGGGGCTAGTTGTAGGGGAGACCGGGACTAGTTGTAGTGGAGACCGGGAATAGTTTTCGGGGAGACCGGGACTAGTTGTAGGGTAGACCGGGACTAGTTGTAGGGGAGACCGGGGCTAGTTGTAGGGGAGACTGGGACTAGTTGTAGGGGAGACCGGGGTTAGTTGTAGGGGAGACCGGGGCTAGTTGTCGGGGAGACCGGGATTAGTTGTAGGGGAGACCGGGGTTAGTTGTAGGGGAGACCGGGACTAGTTGTAGGGAAGACCGGGAATAGTTGTAGGGGAGACCGGGGCTAGTTGTAGGGGAGACTGGGGCTAGTTGTAGGGGAGACCGGGACTAGTTGTAGGGAGACCGGGGCTAGTTGTAGGGAGACCAGGGACTAGTTGTAGGGAAGACTGGGGCTAGTTGTAGGAGAGACCGGGAGCTAGTTGCAACGGAGACCGGGACTAATTGTCAGGAGACCGGGATTAGTTGTAGGGGAGACCGGGGTTAGTTGTAGGGGAGACCGGGAATAGTTGTAGGGGAGACCGGGACTAGTTGTAGGGGAGACCGGGAATAGTTGTAGGGGAGACCGGGGCTAGTTGTAGGGGAGACCGGGACTAGTTGTAGGGAAGACTGGGGCTAGTTGTAGGAGAGACCGGGGCTAGCTGCAGCGGAGACTGGGACTAATTGTCGGGGAGACCGGGACTAGTTGTAGGGGAGACTGGGGTTAGTTGTAGGGGAGACCGGGACTAGTTGTCGGGGAGACCGGGATTAGTTGTAGGGGAGTCCGGGGCTAGTTGTAGGGGAGACCGGGACTAGTTGTCGGGGAGACCGGGACTAGTTGTAGGAGAGACCAGGGCTAGTTGCAGCGGAGACCGGGACTAGTTGTCGGGGAGACCGGGACTAGTTGTAGGGGAGACTGGGGTTAGTTGTAGGGGAGACCGGGACTAGTTGTAGGGAAGACCAGGACTAGTTGTAGAGGAGAATGGGGTTAGTTGTAGGGGAGACCGGGACTAGTTGTAGGGAAGACCAGGACTAGTTGTAGAGGAGACTGGGGTTAGTTGTAGGGGAGACCGGGACTAGTTGTAGGGGAGACCGGAGCTAATTGTAGGGGAGATCGGGGCTAGTTGTAGGGGAGACCGGGCTAGTTGTAGGGGAGACCGGGACTAGTTATAGGGGAGACCGGGACTAGTTGTAGAGGAGACTGGGGTTAGTTGTAGGGGAGACCGGGATTAGTTGTAGGGGAGTCCGGGGCTAGTTGTAGGGGAGACCGGGACTAGTTGTCGGGGAGACCGGGACTAGTTGTAGGAGAGACCAGGGCTAGTTGTCGGGGAGACCGGGACTAGTTGTCGGGGAGACCGGGACTAGTTGTAGGGGAGACTGGGGTTAGTTGTAGGGGAGACCGGGACTAGTTGTAGGGAAGACCAGGACTAGTTGTAGAGGAGACTGGGGTTAGTTGTAGGGGAGACCGGGACTAGTTGTAGGGGAGACCGGGCTAGTTGTAGGGGAGACCGGGACTAGTTATAGGGGAGACCGGGACTAGTTGTAGAGGAGACTGGGGTTAGTTGTAGGGGAGGCCGTGGCTAGTTGTAGGGGAGACCGGGGTTAGTTGTAGGGGAGGCCGTGGCTAGTTGTAGGGGAGACCGGGGCTAGTTGTAGGGGAGACCAAGGCTAGTTGTAGGGGAGACCAGGACTAGTTGTAGGGGAGACCGGGGCTAGTTGTAGGAGAGACCGGGGCTAGTTGTAGGGGAGACCGGGACTAGTTGCAGGGGAGGCCGCGGCTTGTTGTAGGGGAGACCGGGGCTAGTTGTAGGAGAGACCGGGGCTAGTTGTAGGGGAGACCGGGACTAGTTATAGGAGAGACCGGGGCTAGATGTAGGGGAGACCGGGACTAGTTGTAGGGGAGACCGGAGCTAATTGTAGGGGAGATCGGGGCTAGTTGTAGGGGAGACCGGACTAGTTGTAGGGGAGACCGGGACTAGTTATAGGGGAGACCGGGACTAGTTGTAGAGGAGACTGGGGTTAGTTGTAGGGGAGACCGGGACTAGTTGTAGGGGAGACCGGGATTAGTTGTAGGGGAGTCCGGGGCTAGTTGTAGGGGAGACCGGGACTAGTTGTCGGGGAGACCGGGACTAGTTGTAGGAGAGACCAGGGCTAGTTGCAGCGGAGACCGGGACTAGTTGTCGGGGAGACCGGGACTAGTTGTAGGGGAGACTGGGGTTAGTTGTAGGGGAGACCGGGACTAGTTGTAGGGAAGACCAGGACTAGTTGTAGAGGAGACTGGGGTTAGTTGTAGGGGAGACCGGGACTAGTTGTAGGGGAGACCGGAGCTAATTGTAGGGGAGATCGGGGCTAGTTGTAGGGGAGACCGGGCTAGTTGTAGGGGAGACCGGGACTAGTTATAGGGGAGACCGGGACTAGTTGTAGAGGAGACTGGGGTTAGTTGTAGGGGAGACCGGGACTAGTTGTAGGGGAGACCGGGATTAGTTGTAGGGGAGTCCGGGGCTAGTTGTAGGGGAGACCGGGACTAGTTGTCGGGGAGACCGGGACTAGTTGTAGGAGAGACCAGGGCTAGTTGCAGCGGAGACCGGGACTAGTTGTCGGGGAGACCGGGACTAGTTGTAGGGGAGACTGGGGTTAGTTGTAGGGGAGACCGGGACTAGTTGTAGGGAAGACCAGGACTAGTTGTAGAGGAGACTGGGGTTAGTTGTAGGGGAGACCGGGACTAGTTGTAGGGGAGACCGGAGCTAATTGTAGGGGAGATCGGGGCTAGTTGTAGGGGAGACCGGGCTAGTTGTAGGGGAGACCGGGACTAGTTATAGGGGAGACCGGGACTAGTTGTAGAGGAGACTGGGGTTAGTTGTAGGGGAGGCCGTGGCTAGTTGTAGGGGAGACCGGGGTTAGTTGTAGGGGAGGCCGTGGCTAGTTGTAGGGGAGACCGGGGCTAGTTGTAGGGGAGACCAAGGCTAGTTGTAGGGGAGACCAGGACTAGTTGTAGGGGAGACCGGGGCTAGTTGTAGGAGAGACCGGGGCTAGTTGTAGGGGAGACCGGGACTAGTTGCAGGGGAGGCCGCGGCTAGTTGTAGGGGAGACCGGGGCTAGTTGTAGGAGAGACCGGGGCTAGTTGTAGGGGAGACCAGGACTAGTTGTAGAGGAGACTGGGGTTAGTTGTAGGGGAGACCGGGACTAGTTGTAGGGGAGACCGGGACTAGTTATAGGGGAGACTGGGACTAGTTGTAGAGGAGACTGGGGTTAGTTGTAGGGGAGACCGGGACTAGTTGTAGGGGAGACCGGGATTAGTTGTAGGGGAGACCGGGACTAGTTGTCTGGGAGACCGGGACTAGTTGTAGGAGAGACCAGGAGCTGGTTGCAGCGGAGACCGGACTAGTTGTCAGGGAGACCGGGACTAGTTGTAGGGAGACTGGGGTTAGTTGTAGGGAGACCGGACTAGTTGTAGGGAGAAGACCAGGACTAGTTGTAGAGGAGACTGGGAGTTAGTTGTAGGGAGACCGGGACTAGTTGTAGGGAGACCAGAAGCTAATTGTATAGGGGAGATCGGGGCTAGTTGTAGGGGAGACCGGGCTAGTTGTAGGGGAGACCGGGACTAGTTATAGGGGAGACCGGGACTAGTTGTAGAGGAGACTGGGGTTAGTTGTAGGGGAGACCGGGACTAGTTGTAGGGGAGACCGGAGCTAATTGTAGGGGAGATCGGGGCTAGTTGTAGGGGAGACCGGGCTAGTTGTAGGGGAGACTGGGACTAGTTGTAGGGGAGACCGGGGTTAGTTGTAGTTGAGACCGGGGCTAGATGTAGGGGAGACCGGGACTAGTTGTAGTGGAGACCGGGACTAGTTGTAGGGGAGACCGGGACTAGTTGTAGGGTAGACCTGGGCTAGTTGTAGGGGAGACTGGGACTAGTTGTAGGGGAGACCGGGGCTAGTTGTAGGGGAGACTGGGACTAGTTGTAGGGGAGACCGGGGTTAGTTGTAGGGGAGACCGGGGCTAGTTGTAGGGGAGACCGGGACTAGTTGTAGTGGAGACCGGGAATAGTTTTCGGGGAGACCGGGACTAGTTGTAGGGTAGACCGGGACTAGTTGTAGGGGAGACCGGGGCTAGTTGTAGGGGAGACAGCGACTAGTTGTAGGGGAGACCAGGGTTAGTTGTAGTTGAGACGGGGCTAATTGTAGGGGAGACCGGGACTAGTTGTAGTGGAGACCGGGATTAGTTGTAGGGGAGTCCGGGGCTAGTTGTCGGGGAGACCGGGACTAGTTGTAGGAGAGACCAGGGCTAGTTGCAGCGGAGACCGGGACTAGTTGTCGGGGAGACCGGGACTAGTTGTAGGGAGACTGGGGTTAGTTGTAGGGGAGACAGGACTAGTTGTAGGGGAGACCGGATTAGTTGTAGGGAGTCAGGGGCTAGTTGTAGGGGAGACGGGACTAGTTGTCGGGAGACCGGGACTAGTTGTAGGAGAGACCAGGGCTAGTTGCAGCAGGAGACCGGACTGAGTTGTCAGGGAGACCAGGACTAGTTGTAGGGAGACTGGGGTTGGTTGTAGGGGAGACCGGGACTAGTTGTAGGGAAGACCAGGACTAGTTGTAGAGAGACTGGGAGTTAGTTGTAGGAGACCGGGACTAGTTGTAGGGAGACCGGAGCTAATTGTAGGGAGATCAGGGGCTAGTTGTAGGGAGACCGGGCTAGTTGTAGGGGAGACCGGGACTAGTTATAGGGAGACCGGGACTAGTTGTAGAGGAGACTGGGGTTAGTTGTAGGGAGACCGGGACTAGTTGTAGGGGAGACCAGGATTAGTTGTAGGGAGTCCGGGCTAGTTGTAGGGAGACCGGACTAGTTGTCAGGGAGACCAGGACTAGTTGTAGGAGAGACCAGGAGCTAGTTGCAGCGGAGACCGGGACTAGTTGTCGGGGAGACCAGGACTAGTTGTAGGGAGACTGGGGTTAGTTGTAGGGGAGACCAGGACTAGTTGTAGGGAGACCGGAGCTACTTGTAGGGAGATCGGGGCTAGTTGTAGGGAGACCGGGCTAGTTGTAGGGAGACCAGGACTAGTTGTAGGGGAGACTGAGGTTAGTTGTAGGGAGACTGGGACTAGTTGTAGGGGAAACCGGGAGCTAGTTGTAGGGGACTGGGACTAGTTGTAGGGAGACCGGGAGTTAGTTGTAGTTGGAGAACAGGAGCTAGTTGTAGGGGAGACCAGGACTAGTTGTAGTGGAGACCGGGAATAGTTTTCGGGAGACGGGACTAGTTGTAGGGTAGACCGGGACTAGTTGTAGGGAGACCGGGGCTAGTTGTAGGGGAGACTGGGACTAGTTGTAGGGAGACCGGGAGTTAGTTGTAGGGGAGACCCGGGGCTAGTTGTCGGGAGACCGGATTAGTTGTAGGGAGACCCGGGGTTAGTTGTAGGGAGACCAGGACTAGTTGTAGGGAAGACCAGGAATAGTTGTAGGGGAGACCGGGGCTAGTTGTAGGGAGACTGGGAGCTAGTTGTAGGGGAGCCGGGACTAGTTGTAGGGGAGACCGGAGCTAGTGTAGGGAGACCGGGACTAGTTGTAGGGAAGACTGGGAGCTAGTTGTAGGAGAGACCGGGGCTAGTTGCAACGGAGACCGGGACTAATTGTCAGGGAGACCGGGATTAGTTGTAGGGGAGACCAGGGTTAGTTGTAGGGAGACCGGGAATAGTTGTAGGGAGACCGGGACTAGTTGTAGGGAAGACCGGGAATAGTTGTAGGAGACCAGGAGCTAGTGTAGGGAGACCAGGACTAGTTGTAGGGAAGACTGGGGCTAGTTGTAGGAGAGACCAGGAGCTAGCTGCAGCGGAGACTGGGACTAATTGTCAGGGAGACCGGGACTAGTTGTAGGGAGACTGGGGTTAGTTGTAGGGGGCAGGACTAGTTGTCGGGAGAGACCGGGATTAGTTGTAGGGGAGTCGGGAGCTAGTTGTAGGGGAGACAGGACTAGTTGTCGGGAGACCGGGACTAGTTGTAGGAGAGACCAGGGCTAGTTGCAGCGGAGACCGGGACTAGTTGTCAGGGAGACCAGGACTAGTTGTAGGGGAGACTGGGAGTTGTTGTAGGGAGACCGGACTAGTTGTAGGGAAGACCAGGACTAGTTGTAGAGGAGAATGGGGTTAGTTGTAGGGAGACCAGGACTAGTTGTAGGAAGACCAGGACTAGTTGTAGAGAGACTGGGGTTAGTTGTAGGGGAGACCAGGACTAGTTGTAGGGAGACCGGAGCTAATTGTAGGGGAGATCGGGGCTAGTTGTAGGGGAGACCGGGCTAGTTGTAGGGGAGACCGGGACTAGTTATAGGGGAGACCGGGACTAGTTGTAGAGGAGACTGGGGTTAGTTGTAGGGGAGACCGGGACTAGTTGTAGGGAGACCGGGATTAGTTGTAGGGGGAGTCGGGGCTAGTTGTAGGGGAGACCGGGACTAGTTGTCAGGAGACCGGGACTAGTTGTAGGAGAGACCAGGGCTAGTTGCAGCGGAGACCGGACTAGTTGTCAGGGAGACCAGGACTAGTTGTAGGGAGACTGGGGTTAGTTGTAGGGAGACCGGGACTAGTTGTAGGGAAGACCAGGACTAGTTGTAGAGAGACTGGGGTTAGTTGTAGGGAGACCAGGACTAGTTGTAGGGGAGACCGGGCTGGTTGTAGGGAGACCGGGACTAGTTATAGGGAGACGGGACTAGTTGTAGAGGAGACTGGGGTTAGTTGTAGGGAGGCCGTGGCTAGTTGTAGGGAGACCGGGGTTAGTTGTAGGGGAGGCCGTGGCTAGTTGTAGGGAGACCGGGAGCTGAATTGTAGGGAGACCAAAGGCTAGTTGTAGGGAGACCAGGACTAGTTGTAGGGAGACCGGGAGCTAGTTGTAGGAAGACCGGGAGCTAGTTGTAGGGAGACCGGGACTAGTTGCAGGGAGGCCGCAGCTAGTTGTAGGGAGACCGGGAGCTAGTTGTAGGAGACCGGGGCTAGTTGTAGGGAGACCAGGACTAGTTGTAGAGGAGACTGGGGTTAGTTGTAGGAGACCGGGACTAGTTGTAGGGAGACCGGAGCTAATTGTAGGGGAGATCGGGGCTAGTTGTAGGGAGACCGGACTAGTTGTAGGGGAGACAAGGACTAGTTATAGGGAGACTGGGACTAGTTGTAGAGGAGACTGGGAGTTAGTTGTAGGGGAGACCGGGACTAGTTGTAGGGAGACCGGGATTAGTTGTAGGGAGTCGGGGCTGGTTGTAGGGAGACCGGGACTAGTTGTCGGGGAGACCGGGACTAGTTGTAGGCGAGACCTGGGCTAGTTGCAGCGGAGACCGGGACTAGTTGTCGGGGAGACCGGGACTAGTTGTAGGGGAGACTGGGGTTAGTTGTAGGGAGACCGGGACTAGTTGTAGGGAAGACCAGGACTAGTTGTAGAGACTGGGGTTAGTTGTAGGGAGACCGGACTAGTTGTAGGGAGACCGGAGCTAATTGTAGGGAGATCAGGGGCTAGTTGTAGGGAGACCGGGCTAGTTGTAGGGAGACCAGGACTAGTTATAGGAGACCGGGACTAGTTGTAGAGAGACTGGGGTTAGTTGTAGGGGAGACCGGACTAGTTGTAGGGAGACCGGGATTAGTTGTAGGGAGTCGGGGCTAGTTGTAGGGAGACCGGGACTAGTTGTCGGGAGACCGGGACTAGTTGTAGGAGAGACCAGGGCTAGTTGCAGCGGAGACCGGGACTAGTTGTCAGGGAGACCGGGACTAGTTGTAGGGAGACTGGGGTTAGTTGTAGGGGAGACCGGGACTAGTTGTAGGGAAGACCAGGACTAGTTGTAGAGAGACTGGGGTTAGTTGTAGGGAGACCGGGACTAGTTGTAGGGGAGACCGGAGCTAATTGTAGAGGAGATCGGGCTAGTTGTAGGGGAGACCGGGCTAGTTGTAGGGAGACCGGGACTAGTTATAGGGAGACCAGGACTAGTTGTAGAGGAGACTGGGGTTAGTTGTAGGGAGGCCGTAGCTAGTTGTAGGGAGACCGGGGTTAGTTGTAGGGAGGCCGTGGCTAGTTGTAGGGAGACCGGGAGCTGAGTTGTAGGAGACCAAGGCTAGTTGTAGGGAGACCAGGACTAGTTGTAGGGAGACCGGGGCTGAGTTGTAGGAGAGACCGGGAGCTGGTTGTAGGGAGACCGGGACTAGTTGCAGGGAGGCCGGCTAGTTGTAGGGAGACCGGGGCTAGTTGTAGGAGAGACCGGGGAGCTGGTTGTAGGGAGACCAGGACTAGTTGTAGAGGAGACTGGGAGTTAGTTGTAGGGGAGACCAGGACTAGTTGTAGGGAGACCAGGACTAGTTATAGGGAGACTGGGACTAGTTGTAGAGGAGACTGGGGTTAGTTGTAGGGAGACCAGGACTAGTTGTAGGGAGACCGGGATTAGTTGTAGGGGGAGACCGGGACTAGTTGTCTGGGAGACCGGAACTGGAGTTGTAGGAGAGACCAGGGCTAGTTGCAGCGGAGACCGGGAATAGTTGTCGGGAGACCGGACTAGTTGTAGGGAGACTGGGGTTAGTTGTAGGGGAGACAGGACTAGTTGTAAAGGAAGACCAGGACTAGTTGTAGAGAGACTGGGAGTTAGTTGTAGGGAGACCGGGACTAGTTGTAGGGAGACCGAAGCTAATTGTAGGGAGATCGGGAGCTAGTTGTAGGGAGACCGGAGCTAGTTGTAGGGGAGACCGGGACTAGTTATAGGGGAGACCGGGACTAGTTGTAGAGGAGACTGGGAGTTGAATTGTAGGGGAGACCGGGACTAGTTGTAGGGAGACCGGAGCTAATTGTAGTAGAGATCAGGGCTAGTTGTAGGGAGACCGGGCTAGTTGTAGGGAGACTGGGACTAGTTGTAGGGGAGACCGGGGTTAGTTGTAGTTGAGACCGGGGCTAGATGTAGGGAGACCAGGACTAGTTGTAGTGGAGAACCGGGACTAGTTGTAGGGGAGACCGGGACTAGTTGTAGGGTAGACCTGGAGCTAGTTGTAGGGGAGACTGGGACTAGTTGTAGGGAGACCGGGGCTAGTTGTAGGGAGACTGGGACTAGTTGTAGGGAGACCGGGGAGTTAGTGTAGGGGAGACCGGGAGCTAGTTGTAGGGGAGACCGGGACTAGTTGTAGTGGAGACCGGGAATAGTTTCGGGGAGACCAGGACTAGTTGTAGGAGTGAGCCGGACTAGTTGTAGGGAGACCGGGACTGTTGTAGAGAGACAGCGACTAGTTGTAGGGAGACCAGGGTTAGTTGTAGTTGAGACAGGGCTAATTGTAGAGACCGGGACTAGTTGTAGTGAGACCGGGATTAGTTGTAGGGGAGTCAGGGGCTAGTTGTCGGGGAGACAGGACTAGTTGTAGGAAGACCAGGGCTAGTTGCAGCGGAGACCGGGACTAGTTGTCGGGAGACCGGGACTAGTTGTAGGGGAGACTGGGGTTAGTTGTAGGGGAGACCGGGACTAGTTGTAGGAGACCAGGATTAGTTGTAAAGGGAAGTCCGGGGCTAGTTGTAGGAGAGGCAGGACTAGTTGTCGGGAGGACCGGACTAGTTGTAGGAGAGACCAGGAGCTAGTTGCAGCGGAGACCAGGACTAGTTGTCAGGGAGACCAGGACTAGTTGTAGGGGAGACTGGGGTTAGTTGTAGGGGAGACCGGGACTAGTTGTAGGGAAGACCAGGACTAGTTGTAGAGAGACTGGGGTTAGTTGTAGGGAGACCGGGACTAGTTGTAGGGAGACCGGAGCTAATTGTAGGGGAGATCGGGGCTGGTTGTAGGGAGACCGGGCTAGTTGTAGGGGAGACCGGGACTAGTTATAGGAGACCGGGACTAGTTGTAGAGAGACTAGGAGGTTGAATTGTAGGGGAGACCAGGACTAGTTGTAGGGAGACCAGGATTAGTTGTAGAGAAGTCGGGGCTAGTTGTAGGGGACCGGACTAGTTGTCGTAGAGACCGGGACTAGTTGTAGGGAGAGACCAGGAGCTGAGTTGCAGCGGAGACCGGGACTAGTTGTCGAGAGACCGGAGACTAGTTGTAGAGGAGACTGGGTTAGTTGTAGAGGGCAGGACTAGTTGTAGGGAAGACCAGGACTAGTTGTAGAGAGACTGGGGTTGAGTTGTAGGGAGACCGGGACTAGTTGTAGGGGAGACCGGAGCTAATTGTAGGGGAGATCGGGAGCTAGTTGTAGGGGAGCCGGGCTGAGTTGTAGTTGTAGAGACCAGGACTAGTTATAGGGGAGACCCAGGACTAGTTGTAGAAGACCAGGACTAGTTGTAGAGGGAGACCAGGGAGTTGAATTGTAGGGAGGAAACGTAGCTGGTGTAGGGAGACCGGGGAGCTGAGTTGTAGGGAGACCGGAGCTGGTTGTAGGAGAGACAGGACTAGTTGTAGGGAGACCGAGCTGAATTGTAGTTGTAGGGCTAGACCGAGACCAGGACTAGTTGTAGGGAGACCGGGCTGAATTGTAGAGAGACCGGGAGCTAGTTGTTGGTAGGGAGACTGGACTAGTTGTAGAGAGAGGTTGTAGGGAACCAGGACTAGTTGTAGGGGAGGACTAGTTGTAGGGGACTAGGAGTTGTAGAGAGACCGGGAGTTAGTTGTAGGGGAGACCGGGACTAGTTGTAGGGAGACCGGGGACTAGTTGCTGGGAAGTCCAGGAGCTAGTGTAGGAGACAGGACTAGTTGTAGGAGACCAGGACTAGTTGTAGGAGAGACCAGGAGCTAG